>VOMN01090978.1:0-17067 GCA_014899125.1 Orchestia grillus | reverse complement strand
CAGACCTGTAGAGTTTAAAATGTAAGTCCGCGCATCATCAGGAGAAAACTGCGGCAGTGAATTCCTGTATTCATGATACTTCAGATGAAATGAATGATCTATGATCATTTTTTTTACGCGAGTAATTGCATCATGACGTAAGAAGGTATGTAGAAGATTAAATTACTCGCCGTCCAAATGGCTACCGGAAGTTAGTGAGGGATAGAACCCTGACAACAAAATGAACCAATAAATAAAATATTTCCAATTAAAATGAATCGTGCTGGAAAATCTCCCGAAATAAATTACTCGTACTTGAAAGCAGGTAATTATTTGTAATAATCATCGAAAAAGAAAATGCAAAACTGAAATCTACTAAAAAATAAAATGATCTACGGAAATTATCTCTGTACAAAATTAACATAATTGAAAATTATGCTTGTTAATTCATGAAGAGAATCTTACATGCACCATGAAATAAATTCTTTTGTAACATTCGAGAGTACTTCTTTTCACGCAAGTAGCATAGTTTTAGGTGCGATAACTGAAGTAGGCGTAACATGCATATTTTTGTATTATTAGTCCCGGATCTTATAAGCCCTGCTTCAAACTTACACATGTATAAAGTTAGGTTAGATTTTTACAAGTTTTCAAAATTTTAATAAGATTAAAGCGAACTGAGGTGTCGGCGAGTCGCAACCAGGCTGGTCACACACATCACCCCCAAAACGCCCGTCAAGTCGGCGATCACGTGAGCTTACCGTGTCACCCTTGTACCTACATCCATTCATTAATTCGCACTGGTCTTATTTCAGTTTACTTTTCATTGTCCAGACTTGGCACAAAGAGACGAAGTGCGAAGTTTAAGACTAAAATTCGAGGGAGTTTGGAAAACGCAACTTTCCTGTAGATTTTGCGCAGGCGCCTCTCAGTAATGCAATACGCACACCGAGATCAAAGTTGTTAATGAAATTTTTTCTTATTAACTGGAGACCAGCTTTTATGGAGATTTTTCCGTTCGTAATGGCAGGAGACTGTACGGAGATATGCTGCTGTGTTGAATTGACGAAGATTGATGCTTGAGGTGTCTCCCCTGAGACAATTATACATACTTAACCGTTAGTATGCAGGTGTTTCTTATATTGATTCGTACACGTACCTACTAAGTGTACGCTCCGATGTTAGTTTGTTCCTGACCCAGAGCTTACTTTACACGAGTAGGTCAATTCATTTTGCTCTCATATGAAATGCTACTTTAGCAAACACCGGACTTGCCACTGTTCCCACAGCGTCAGCAGCAAGGAACACTTAAACATCCAATATTATTAAAGCGCATAATAAACTTTCAAAACAATCTTTAATAAAATAACTTTGCTGATCATCAGGATGCGTGATTGCAGGATTTACTACCAGCACCTTTAGTACATTTGTAGCCCATTCAAGCTTGAAACTGTTTCAAGTTCACATTAATTCATATGGAGAATTCAAATACAAAGCTGAGGATCTACCCAATGGTCTGGCGAGACAACTATCGAGTAACTGGGGAGAAAAGGCACTAGCGTTGTGAAGAAGACGAGTTTGGCGAGCTTTTAAAAAATGCCCTTCCGGCAGTGAAAATTGGCGGAGACTGCATGATGGCTTATGAGTACGCACCCTTTGAAAGATACAGGTAAACTGAATATCATCAGAAACACAGCAAACGTAACGACATTCTGTAGAATTCTTGAAGATCGTATGTCATTCTCGACGAGTAACTGCGTAATTGACAACTGAAACATCTTCTCGTTCCCGTTGCTATTTGGTATTCTATCCGAATACAATGCCAGGCAGAAGCAGTGTAATTTTAGCGGTAGAAACCAAACGCATGTCGTGGCGAGCAGTTAGTCAGAGTTTACCTCGAATCTTGCCGAAACTCAGACCTGCAGAATCCTACAAGAATCAAGACTAAGAAGTCGGAATAGGATGTTAATCTATTTTAAAAAAATAGGCCAAGATGTGTGCATCAAAGAACCGTCAGGCGTCAGACCTCCACAACAGAACAGAGCTTCAGTGAGGAATACTGAAGACGAGAACATACCGTAAGGATATCCGAGGTATAACTTACCAATTACCATGTACCAAATAATTTCCATCCGAATGTCAGAAAATTTTTGACGTAAAGATGAGACATTTCTGTTGAGGCAATATCAGATAACTTTTCCTGCAATAGGAGATTAACTGCATAATAGTCACAGAAAACGACGTTATTTTACATTTCGTGCATTTGTATGCTGTACAATTCGGTACCTACTAATATTGACAGCGAACATGGACACAGACCAAGCTCTCTGCACTTTGTTTTCTGGGACTTCATTTTTCATCCTTGATGTATATACCCTCGACTACCCTCTTTATGCGAGAGGAAATGGTTAGTGCATTTAGTTTGGTTTGTACTTCTCAGCTTTAATAGATCTATTAATGCTTAAATCTATGTCCAAGGATGGCTGGAATCTTGAAATCAGCTGACAAAGAGCTCAAATTTCGGGCAATGATTCACAACAACAACAACAAACGTTAGCTCAAATTCATTCATCATCGAAATCTAAGTAGAAAATGACAAGTTGGCCATCTAAATAAGCGGACAGCTATGATATACAGTACATACATACATACACTCTGGAGGTCCAAAAATAGTTATTTTCAATATACACATACACATCTACGCAAATATTTACGCAGAAATCGTAAATTAGAATTACGCCCGTATCACTGCGATAGAAACACGTCACAGTAGCAGCGTGAGTTTTCCCAAGTCAAATTGAGGGAATAAACTGACATTGCTAACGCTAAGCATGCCAGAATGTCGTTGGTATGTTGCTGAGAGCACATAATAGAAGGTAATAAGGCCAACAGCTCTACATTCTTGCCCGAGAGATCTAGTCAAGCAAGCACGAGTGAGGTGAACTTTTCTAAAAGTACAGATTATAAGTAATGACATTCATTATTTCACTCTGAAACAGCTTAATTATTATAAATAACCACAGAGACAACGCTGGAAAAGATATGTGCCATATACAGTATAAACAATAAACCAAGTTGAATTGGTTTGTTAATGAAAAAAACTGATACTATAAATTGTTAATTTACCCCAAAAAAAAGTACGCTGCGAGAGATTAAAAATATGACTACGTATTTATCAATAAATAATGCTTAAAATCAATGCAAGCGTAAATTGAAACTAACTTTAGCACATACAGCAAAACATCTCACTTGATAAAAAGCGTAGAAGTACTCGGGTATTTAGATACAAAATTAAAAAACTAGTTAACTGGCAACCGTAGTTTCTTAAAGCGTCTAAACTTGACTACTGGAAATCTTGCATTGAAATTATAAGAAAGAAAATCTCTCAAAAAGGCACCAAAGACCGAGGCAATGTTAGTAACGATAGGAGACCAAAATCCTTGTATCACACAATTGGGTAAAATAATATTTCTGGCAACACTTTTAGTTTTACAGAAAACCTGAGAAAACTAACACTGCTGGGAATTTGTGACACCAGGAAAGCTGCACTCTGCGTTACAGAGTTACACTTCTTTCGCTGAGACCCTAGGGCTCTAGGATACATTGAGGCAAAGAACAAAATTAAAAATTGTGGACGCATATGCTTGTAGAGTTGACGCTCAGATATGTTATTCTTTTAGCAGATCGCACCTCGTCAATCTTTTCATCTGGTGAAAACGTCCATAGATGGGAGAGAAATGAGTGAATTTCCGTTTTCATGTTGAGCATGATAAAACAAATTTCGCAATCATGCGTTTATGGCAAGCCTCCTGGCGTGCCTAAATACGCTTCTCGTTACTCAAACTAAAACTTACGAAAGTGACGCCGCCGATGAAACAGCCAGGGTTGAGAATCATTTTACACACATTGGTAGGGATGCCTCGTAATCATCACCTTTCAATGAACGTAAGACAATCACTCCATAACCCTTAGTAAGGGATATTAACAACCCACCCATTGTTGCCAAGTTTGGCACAACCTAAAAACTATTTCAAAAATTTCCAAGTTGCCCAGACAATTTCGTTTCCAGTGAACTTCCCTCAAACGCGTGAGGCGGCGCGTCCGAGTGCTGGAAGGGCACATGAAGAACGACCATTTAGCCGCCGGGGCTGCGTCTCCATGCGGCCAGCCAAAAACAAAAGCCAACACAAGGGCATGTCAAACGAGGGCGAAAGGATGGACGAATGGAGAGGTACACAAACACAGCAACACAAGAAAAACAACAAGTGTAAAATAAAACCATACAAGCCAAAACTGAAGCAAATGGACAGGATAACAGAACACGTAAGGGAGTAGGAACAGGAGGGGTGAAAACAATCACGACGTGGATGTATGTACATGAAACAAGACCAAAATGCAGCAGCCATCAAGGTGAACCAAGTGATGCTTCAGAGGGACGATGGGGTGTCAAACTTCAGGGTTGGGTTAGGAATAACAGGGACGGAGACTTCAAGGCCCAACAGAGAGAATAACACGGTTTGCAAGTGGGAGAACAGGGACGGTCAGTCATTCAACAATGGGATAGAACAGGAGCACAACGAAAACATTGCCTAGGTACAATTTACTTGACGGTTTCCTGAAAGTATCCAGCAGTTGAAAACTAAACTTTCAAAATTAGTATCTACCCCACTGACCGAGGAAAATTTGGGTTTCCAATAAGTACGAGATATTTTCGATCCGCTTCAACAGATGTCTACTTATCTTGTAGTCTTTTTGAATAATTCCTAAACGTAATATTGGGATGAAAAAGTAACATTCCCTGCTGAATAAAACATAAAACAAAACAATTAATTCAACGAATCAACATAGAGCTTTAATCGAGTAAACGCAACAATTACTCGTCAGGGAACGAATATTGAACGAGTCAACAAAGATCGCGGTCTCACCGTAAGTGAAATCAATTTCACGAAAAATCTCATGCTATTCAAGAATTTTAAGATTTCCTCGAAGACTTGCCTCACCTGTTAACCCAATTTCCGCTATAGCAGTCGCCTAACCAGTTTATTAAAAAAGTTCCGACTCGGGGGGCGTAGCGCAGAGCTTCAGTGCAATCTCGGCGCAAAAATGAGGATTGCCCAAAGCAACGGAATGAACGGAAACCAAACAAACCGAACGCGTAGTTCACACGGGACTCCCTGGACCGAGCATACGAGCTTAAAGTTTGAGTCTGAAACGCAAGGTCTCAAAGAAAAACAAGAAACAGCCTTTCTAATCTACTAATTAAAATGGGCAACCAGCAGCAGAATAGGGGCATCACCAAGAGCAGCAGAGTCAGCAGCAGCGGTAACATCAGCCTCTGGGGTACCTAAACTAAGTTGCGTTCACACCTCGCTGCATGAGCTCCATACGTACGTGCCATTACGCCTTAACCTCTTACGCAGCGAAGTAATTCCTCGCAGTAAAGTAACTATTTGTTTGGTGTCGATCTTTTTGAATAAGATAAACATTAATGGGTTAACTGCAAGAGGAGCGTCACGTTTGTTACTATTTAGATATTGAAGGATCAATTTCAGCCTGAAAGGTGAAGTTAATTTACGTGAGGCTTTTGAGGCATACAACAGCGTAAAGGGTTAATTAAAGTGACGGCGTGACATGGGTGCAGCTATAATCTCGGACAGGGTGAAACAGAAAGGTCGGATAACGCCGTTTTTTCTAATATTAGATAAAGAAACACAAAGCCATTCATGATTCAGTAATGCTCATAATTCCTAAATGTTCTGGTTTGCTTACAGAATGCTGTAAGGTAGTATACAAACTGATTCAGGTAGAAACAGTCTTTTAAACACGTCCATCCTTTCTGCCCCACCCCGCACAGTTAGCAAGCACAGGCCAGCGTAACAGACGTTCTGTGGCAAAGTACCGCTGCTGGGCCAGTACAAGACCTCAGGCTTATTCTCCCGTGGCGAATAAGCCTGATATTATTCGCCTATGTGAAGTGGCTGAGCAGTGCCTGGATGACACGGCTAAGGCAGTGAGGTGGGGACACAGCTCAACATGCCCGCTCCACACGTACGATGATGGTGGGCTCAAGTGGGCACCCGACTAACAGTCCCTTCAAATGCTTATCAACTGGATTGATGATCAGTTCTCAAGAGGAAGAGATCGAAGTGGGCTTTGATGATCGGAAAATACTCAAAAATGCTGAGCATTTCGGTGATGGACACAGGAATATTATCACGTCCCATGGAGAACGTTGGAAGATTTCTGGAAACTGTATGTCATTTATTTTGAAAGGTAGAAGTGTTTTAGATTTTTTGTTGTTACAAGATAGAGAAATTTGGTTTTAGGAAACAAAATCCTCGGCCAGGATTCATTTCACAACCTAACCAGAAAATAATAGAAAAAATTTATCATCTCATTAGTGGACCCAAGCACCTAAAGAGTGTCGAATGAAAGAGGTCGTACGAACACAAATTCCACATTCAGGAGAATACTTAAAAATGCGTAGGACCAATTTTTGTAATGTGGAGTCACAATCACTGAAATGGAAGTTTTCGATAGACAAATTTCCGTCCACAGATGACGTGAGGCAAAATTAGTCGGGTTTCTGACGTAAGCCTGCCATCAGACGTGTGAAGCAGACTAACAGATGCAACCACAACGACAACATGGTTGTCCGGCTGACCTTTTCTGAAAGAATCCGTCACAAAGGAAGAATCTGCGGAGCAAAATTCATGTTAGTGAGAGAATGATCTTTGGCCGGTTAGCTCTGGTGTACATGAGACGCGTACTGGATTTTCACACTCATGCTACAAGAACGTAAAAACCAAAATGGAATGACGCCACTGAGAAACTCGTGTTTTACATATGTACAGTGTTACAGAAGACGTTTAGAAAACGTGAGTACTCGCTCAGATCGAAGAAAATTATAAACCAAAGTCATCTAATTCCACAGCCCGTTGACGTCAGACTCGCACTCTAAGCTGAACAACCAGGAGTGACTAATAAAAAATTCCCAAATTTTCCTACGCGTAAATACAATCATAACATAATGACGCGAGGAAGTCTTTACTCAATGTATCCCCAAACGCTTTCTTTTCTTGCACATTTGACACACTTTTCAGGAAAGAAAACGAAAGCAACGTTTGAAGAGCAAACACCTTTGTTTACTATGCTGCAGTCGTACTGGACATTACAGCAGACAGAAAATATATATTTCTTCAAAACGATCTGTTGTCTAGAATGCACTGTTCCTGAAGTTCAGAGCGGCGCAAGTTCAAGTGGGCTGCTGCCATTTAGTGATGCCGGTTCCAATACTGACACGATAAGAAAGAGAACTTATGTTCGAAGTTTTGTTGAGACTCCACAACGTGTCAATTTAGCCAGAAAATCTCAACCGGTAAGCCATGTGAAGGCTTGGTGAAGCAGTACAATGAATTTTGGAAGTTTTTGTTCCATTACACAGCCGCATGTAACGCAGTAATGTACTTTACTGTTGGATTACCCTTGACCGCGAAGCCTCTCGTGGAGAAAATAAAAACACCCCATTAGGCAGATGGGGTGTCAAAATTGTGCCTCCATTCTGATCGGTAAGGCAAAGAAAGAATAATTTCGAAAGAATACATCAAAAACGTCCTACGAATGCTTCTTTGTTTATACTTCTCACTGTTTCAGCGTAAGCAGCATTAAAGGTGAACTGTAGACAGGGAATTGCACTTCAATTCTTCTTGTTGGGAACTAAAGTTGGCATCTTTTAATATCTTCAGTGAAGTGCTGCTTTTTCATTCTCGTTTTTGAAAAATCAGTCTTGTCATAAGTTTGAGTTACGCTACTGATTTTGCTTTGCTCATTATCTCGTGATAAAGCCTGCACCTCATCATTTCTTCTTGAAGTATCTTGGGTTCGTCCTTCATCTAACGAAATTCATTCCGCTACTTTTCTAGCTGAGGTAAAAAGAAACCCCTTCTTTTGAGTTATTCTTCTTGAGTCATCTTCCTGCTCTTCCACTCAAGATTCTCCACTCTATTACTCTCATTTGTAAATGGAAGCACTGAGCCATTATAACGTACAAAATGCACAGATATTCAAGTTGAATTTTGCGCCTCACTGTGGTGATAATATGGCTAAAGGCAAAATTTCATTTCGATGTACTCACGAATAACGCTGTCCAACATATCAAGTACCCGTTAACTTAAACGGCACGTTCACCAATACGATCAAAAAATACATCCACAGGAATTAAACGTCTACTTTCTTCGTTTTCATCGGAAATACTCTAGTCGATGTAGTACTACTACCAAAGCCGCATAACTCCTCATGCACACTGCGATAGTCTACACAGCTTTGGAATGGTGTTTTGTTCAACAAGATATTCGCAGACACAGATTCCAGCTTTTGGGTCCAAATTGGCTGCTAGAAATCGAACAACAAACGTCTTCTTCCAATGAAGAAAAAATGATAGATGAAGTACGAAGACTTAATGTCAAATATTCATGAAAATCCCTCACTCCAAAGGCTCATAATAATCGCAATAACATTTCTTGGATGAGTCTATTTCAGCTCAAACGGTCCATAGGAAAGAACTATGTACATCGATAAGTGAATACTAACAGAAGAATCGATAAGTGAATACTAACAGAAGAATCAAAAAGCTGGTTCACTCTGTCGGCAGTTGAAGCCTTCAACTGACCCCCAAAAATGGGAGCCAGAGGGCCGTGCCTTACCTCTTGTCCTGCAGGTGGCCGTTGACAGATTCAGTGGAGGGACCCCCGTTCATGAGGTGGTTTGGTGTCCACTTTATCACCAGGGACTCCGGGGGAGTGAGGTGCAGCGACAGGTAGCCAGGCATGGCTTCCAGGTGATCCTTCTGTTGGATCAGTTATCACGTCATTCGTGGCAGCAGACTCAGAGACTCAGAGCGATAAGAGGGAAACTCAATTTTTGGAAATTATTGTAGGCGGATAAGTTTCAAAGGAACCATGCTGACCATCGAGCAAGTCTGGTGGTGGTCATGTAGAATATTTAATTTTTCACAAAGTAAAATTTTAAGTCCTGTTGTTTTCAATGAAACCTATTTAAGCCTTTTAGCACTAATATTTTACAAAAGACAGCATTTTTAAATCTGCTACGTTTTTAGCGGACAACCTGTACAAGTTATATTTTATCAAGTGTTGTGAATCCATCGACATCTGCACTACTACATACATTGGTTGAGTACCTTGGCTTACACGTGGTCTATCGTATTTTCCTAATTAACCGCGTCCGAGAATAGCAAAAGAATTAAGTATGATAATTATATTTTGATCCCGTACCAACTTTGCGTCTCGACGGTATTTCATGTGTTTTAGAAAATTAGTCATCTCGATGTGAAAAGTAGAACCGTGCGATTGATTAAAAAATGCAGAAAATGAAAATCATCAACCATTACGCGAACGTGAATGTGTTTCATTATTCGAACTTCATGGCTTTAAATCATCGGCAGTAAAAAGAAATTACCCAGCTACAAGAACTATCGGTTTCTCACACATGATGACGGCAACTCATTCACTTTATCGCTGTTCGGTATTTGGCTAAGATTAAAATACAGTGCTTTTCATTCTAAGCTTACTATGGCCTTAATATTAAAGAATAAAAGCCGGGCCAACGCACCAATTCCTGTAACAAAACCACTCTGAACTCCTTCCCCAATCCGGCTGACAGGAGGCACTCACCGGCTGCACGAGCACGTTGTTCTTGCCGTAGAGCAGAGTAGCTTTGTGGTTCTGGTGAAGGGAGTCCACATAGTCGCGGGCGTTGGAGTAGAGTTGGCGTCTGTCGCCCACGCTGGCTGAGGGCGCCCCGTTGCTCTGGGTGCCCACGCCGGGCGCTGCTGAGGTTGCTGAGCCGTTAAGGGTGCTGCCTGCGGGCGCTGAGCAGGAGAAACTCTGGCCAAAACTGCCGCTGCCGCTGCTGTCGTCGCTCACACTCGACCCGCCGTTGGGTCGGCGGTACTGGCGAGCGGTGGTTGCTTTATGATTACGTACACACCTCGATAAATGACCCTATTTTACTAACCCTGAAAGAACTCGCGTTTCAACATATTAGACCGTGTTGCATGGCTGCTGCTTGTTTTTGTGGGCAAGGCAAAATGTAATCTTATTGCAAACAACATAAAATTGCACCTATATACGCGCAAGATGAATAGTTATAGCAAAAAAATTGGGTATGATAGGACTAATCATTCGAATGTATTATTTGCATCATTTATACGATGCAAATAATTATAAAGGTGCGTATAACTTAACACAATGCAGGTCCGTGCGAATTGAAATAGCGTAGAGCGGCCCTGACCAGGACGCCAAAGCTGCGCAGCACTCCATGTCAACACGGAGGAATTTAATCTATTCGAAGCGGCGGAACTACACATACAGTAAGTAGATTCCAAGATCAGCTCGATTTTGCTATTTAGTCATGTCTTCGCCGTTTTATTTCCTTCTTCGTTCGAGCGGCACCTATGACGTGTAAAGTCCAAGTCGCTAAAAGCCGTCCAGACTACGAGTTGACGTTTTGAAAATTTTCAGCATTGGTTTTCAGCATTGTCGCTTTCATTGTATCGTATAAACACAAGAAAAACAATGTGTTTTATACGGAAAGACCTACGTGGAGACCGGGACGGCGGGGCGGTGGGGGAGTGGGGGGCCCCGCCAGGTGGTGGGCTGAGGTGATCAGCTGGCGCTGAAGGAGTTCGTCCGCGGGGGGGTCCGTCCACAGGTGGTCGACGGTCTTCATACGCGAGTAGTCGAGCGCGCACGGGCCCACTGCAAAGCACGAGTCATGATATGTGTTGGTTGATCTAACGGTTCCTGCAATGATGCTATTATATTTATCTACGGGGTAAAATGACCCAAGCGGGTGTAATGATTTAGGCGTCACACCGCAGGAAACGGGTTAAATGTGTTTTGCCTCGTGGTGGAAGTTAAAATTCCAATTTCCTGTCAATGTAAAAGTTTCTCATTTATGACTATAACCTCCGTAACTAAAGCGTCACGTTAGTATGAGATACAAGCGATGATTAGTTAGTCTAAAACGAAGGTGTCGGATAACGACTATAATGAAAATTCAAGCCATCAAAACGAAAATCCCAGATAATGACATCATTTACAAACCAATAAATCAGAAAAATGAGCTCCAAAATTAGTCATAAGAAACAAATTTTGTATGCGATGGAGCCCACCTAGCAGGGAGCTGAGGATCGTGCCGTACTCGGGGTCGGCCGCCAGCGCATCTTTCTCGTAATATTTACTGGAAGAAAAAAATAATTTCATTTAGGACTAACATCTACGTAAGTACAGGTGGCGCGAGTGAAGGGTAAAATTCGGCAATACAAGAACACAATCTGGAAATGTTAACTTAGAAATGTAACATCTCAAACCTTTCACTTTCACGTGAAGTCTAAAATATGTACAAAAGAAATGGGGTATACCTACATAGAGGGAAGAAAAAAACAGCTAAATGAGAACGATGAAATAAAGAAAATTAGAGAACAACGCGGACTATTATACAGTTAACAGCAAATGGCAGAATTAAAATTCGAAAGAATACTTCAACGGACATCAAGAATTCACGACGAATAAAAACCCTTAAAATGTGATTTCTAGGCGAAGCAATGTTGAAACTGAATACACAATTTCTGAACTGACATTCACAAAGCATGATAACTTAAAATATATTCGCATGCGTTTTTTGGCATGTAACTCAGCCTCGAAGAATAGCAAGCTCGCACAGCTGCGACAGGCTTAACTAATGTTACTGAAACTAAACTGCAGTCATCACCTCCCGAGGAGCGGAATAAGAACACACACGGATTTCACTCACGAAACATAGCTGAAACTTTCTCTTCTCCCTGTTCTGACCTTTGGAAACTGAAAAGCAGCATCAGCAATCCGAGTTGCACTGGAACATTTCCGGAAACCATGGAAGTCTCACATTATTCATTGCACAATTTCACGTCAAATTGATTCAAGTTTCCACGTTCTCGCTGTGGTAGAGAGCTCTAGCGCAAAAGAAGATTGTGAGGGGATGTTGTTCAAGGTTTCTGAAGTGAATGAGCCTAAGAAAGCACTGCATCTTCTTGCCGATCAACAAGCGACACGTATAATACTTTCGATGCAGCAGCCAATGGCAGCGTGCAGGGCATTCGTACATCGCATATGCTCTCTCTTCCTCGAAAACCATCATAGCTTTAATATTTGCGGTCATCGTGGATAGCTTCTAGGAATTCATCTCAAAAGCTCTCTCTCAAAAAGCATCGCGTCCATACCCGAATTAAGGTCAGTTTACTCGTACATTGGCCCCGCCCGATGGCGCTCGTATGCGACCTATCACTCTCCATAATCGAAGCCTGTAGGGCGAATGGCAAGAGAAGTTTAGGAAAGTTTAGAAAGTAACAAAATTTTTACATTTGAAGCAAACCGAATTCGTACAAAAACACGTACGATAAATGTGCACGCGAATATTGAAACAGAAGTTGCAAAGGGAACACCTATAAACCGATAGGTCGAGTGAAAAAGTCTCGTACAAGTTTACAAGCGTTCACTGACGAATTTTGGGTCAACATGGGGAACATAAAACTTCAATTCCTTTGTCATAATCGCACATATTTCAAATATTGAAAAAACACTGATATGAACTTATTCTGCTCAATATAAATAAATATGAAAGCATTTTTTTCCATTTTTACTTGACAATATATCAGCTGTAGCACTTTAGCTTTCAATTATTTCGCCGTTAAGTTATTGAATTAAAGAGACGAATAAACTTCGTTTACGGAATGAACTCAGGTTCCACAATTTTAGCCCTGGACATGACCATCTCAAATAAAGGACAAAGAAAAATACCGAGGGAAAGAAAGGAGGAAAAATAATGCCACTCAAAACTCACTCATGCATTTAGTTTTGACGATTCCGTAATGAATAGCCTGGAGCACACTATCCGATAACAACCTCCACGGTAGTGACGAGGATAGATATCATCGGCTCTTGAGTTCAGGAATTGAGTTTAAAGCTCCCTATTCATACGAAAGGTAATCCAAGAGCGTGGAAGAAAAGAAGGGACCATTGAGTACGGACTATAGAAAGTGTGGAATCCATGCACGGGTATGCTGGACGTAGGATTTCCAACGCGTAGAAATAGTAAGATAACATTTAAGACTGCGACGTGAGCCACGTGCGAGTATGGTCCACGCGATCATCTAACTTATCCTAGTGTAAAAAATGTTCAAACATTTATAAATACGAATTTTTAACTCCTCATGGAATTTGTGTTAATTACTCGGATACGCTAGTTTATATTAGAGGGAAAATTACTAAGATAACCAAACTTGCAAAATCCAAATCTTTCATTTTCAAATTCCCAACAGATATTTGACGACGTTAAATTTGTCCTGTACGGAGACAAAGAAAAAACAAAGAAAAGATGGCGAAGAAGGTATGGAAATTATAAGAAGGAAAGTGGGCATGAAAGATAGAAAGAGATAAAAAGTGGACTTCTATGTTTCATACCCACTTTACTTTCTGCAATTTTCACATCTTTTCGGGACCTTATCTTCGATTTTTCTCCTCTGTATTTTTAACCTTCTATTTCTAAGCGAAGGGTATCCTGTGTGAAAAACATTTTGCACATAGGTTTCCTCTTTTTTACAATCAATACTGAGTGTTTTTATCTTTCGGTACGACATAGCCTGAATCACTGAAGCGCTGTAATTTATACCATTAGTACTATTGTAATTCTCTGACTAGTAATTAAGCAGCTCTGAAACTATTAATTCAACGTCAGCACTTAGAACAATGAGGTAGACAAACCTGCTGTTCTCGACCAGATGGTCGATGATGAGGGAGAGCGTTTTCTGGAAGAGGGCCACCCTGATCCAGAGGTACCGAGGAGGGGAAGGGGGCAGTGGGGCAGCAACGCTCCCCGAATTCTTCTTAGTGAGGGGTGGTTTGTTGAGACGACTGGTGCTGTCACCACTGCTGCCGCTACGTCTGAACATCAGTGAGAAGTGGAACTCATCATTAAGTATTCGTATTTTTTCCATTAATTACAATCTCCAAACTTCAGAAGGTTTGTTTCAGAAGTTTATTGCTTCTAAAATCTTCAGAAGTAGTACTACCAAAACCAGAAACCATCTCAAGGAGTTTTATTATTTTCTACCCGAACTACAGGGGATATCGTGTTGGCCTTCCATGCAGTCCAGATTAAGCCTTAGGCTCGATGCTCGGAGCCCAGGACCCCAAGCCTCTACCCTGCCACCTCCGCGCTTCACCGTCGGGGTGGTATTATGCCCCTCACATAGAACCTTTATTAATTCCAACACGTTTTACCGTTGGGTTTTCATCCAACAACGCGCTGGTCCTTGCGTCCTAAACGCACTACAAGCGCTTCTCTTGGGAAAGGGGGAGACTGAACACAATCGTCCTAAACAGACTCATGCCAGTGTGGCTTGGGAAGGGACGCAGGTGACACAACAATAGGAGTGTTGTAGCATAGATTCGTAGTCTAACGCTCAAAGTACGAATCGTCCTGCGAAGGCGCGTCTTGATTGCACATTAAGAAGCATTTAGGACAGCGCACCGAGCGTTACAACACACGTGCACTGACGGCCACTTCTGCAGAGCCGTTGTGGGGCATCAAAGAAGATCAGGACGCAGATTAGGCCGATTAAATACCACACAACTTGCAGCACACAAAGTTAGGCCCCAACAAGAGAGGATCAGGCACCACTAAGCGAAAGGGATTTGAGCGAAGTGATGAAGGAAGTTTGATCATTCTATCGGGATTTGAGAACAAATCATGTGCTTTTGTCGTAAAGTGGATTTTATAGCTTCGAATGCGATTACTCGGCCTCCAGTTCGCGAGCCTGGAGCTGGGCTTTGAAAATCGTCTAAACGAAAACCTCGGTCAAGTGCTTTGGAAATTTGCGACTCAAGTATTATTTCCATCAAATAACTAATATTCAAGACATGGATGCGTAAATAAATGAAACCATCAACACTGTCCTTAATTTTTGAAGAGGGGAAATTGATTGGTGAATTACATCAGTTGTTTGACTTCAATACGGTGAAACATGAACACCTCGGCGTCAAGTTGCATGAAGGCAATAAATTGCATCATCACCTTTTCCGTTTCTTAATTTTTTTAAAGCTTCAACACGGTCCTAATACGGCTCGCTCAGTCACTCTTCATTCCACACGTTGCATTCGCGGTCAAATAAAAAATCGCATAAATGTTGGCTGCAATTGTCGGAAATGAGCAGTGCTGTACATATGTAATTTCAAGAATTACCAAGTAAGCAAATAATATGAAGGGCCTTCCACTCTACATGAATGTTTCTACTCAAAATACCGACACTGTAACCTTCACGAATGATCAGGGTGGTCATGGATGATCTAACGTGGCAGTTTAAATTTCACTTTGAATGTCTTCTACAATTAAGTCAACACACGTTGTAAAAATAATCTCTCATAGAGATCCCATTGCGACAACACTTAGTCGTAATTTGTCCTACCTTTACATAAGTGAGAGCAAAGCATAGGTCGGGAGGTAAAGAAGGAATTGATTAACTCGCATGAATAAGCAGCAAGATTTCAAAATACCCGTTGATTACCATTTGATTCGGATCCCACCATATGTGATTGAAAACGAGCAATCATAGCTCCAAGTCCCTGTTAAAAACGCCCGAATTGCTAGGGTTGACAGTTAAGCCTCGCTCAGAGCCGTGACAGAACTACTCGTACTTCCAAGCCCTGTCTTACTCCACAACTCCAAAAAAAAGGGTACAAAAAACAACAAAATTAGATAGTCTTGTGATCCACATCATACGGCATCACAATGGCAATTAGAATTCCTCTCGTCACCTCAGCCCGCTCACCTGTTGGGATCGACGGCTTCCATTTCTTGCACAATTTTGGACACGACCCCCGCGGGTGGGAACGTCTTGCCCACTTTATGGATGAGTGCTGTGGTCGACGGCGCCTTGAACAGCGCCAGCGAGCGCCGCTTCAGGCCGTCGGACAGGCACGCCTCCACTGCAGCTGACGACAGAAACACGAGTTAGCGCACCTAATGGCAGCGCACCTAATGGCAGCGCACCTAATGGCAGCACACCTAATGGCAGCGCACCTAATGGCAGCGCAAATAATGGCAGCGCACCTAACGGCAGCGCACCTGGTCAGGGCTTACCTCAACGCTGAGAAACTTTCGTTGAAACAAAACGTGCTATCAGAAGATAGTACTTAGAAGAGAGTACATACACAAGTATAACTGCTCCCTTAAAAACCCATTGTTATTGAACGCCTTGCAAGTCAATGTACTTATAACTTTGAAAGAATACAAATTCTAGTAAACGAAATGAAATTATGAAACACAGAATGAAACTTCAAAAGGGCTTCATTTACACTAAATCACCCAAGGCATGTGACGAAAGTATTCAACCATTTCAGTTAAACAACTTTCACCAGATAATTATGAAATTTTCCGGTCATATCGTATCTGAATTACTTGCAGCATATTCTAGATGTTTCGAGAAAGAAAATCAACTTGTCTCGGCTGGAATTACCCGGTCAGTCACCGATGAGCCGTTAAAGCATAGTCATTTAAAGGACGTCATGCTGAAAGTCAAAATGCTCAGAATATCTATGGAAGCGAGTAGTGCAATTCCATTCTCAATGGCTACCGTATAGAGAAATTTCTATGCAGAATAATGTGCCATGCGCCCCCGTTGGTTCACTTGTTTTCAAGTTTAACACTGCTTCCGAACTGGGTCATGTTTGGCACACGCGATCATCTAACCTAACCAAAGCATTATCACGTATGAATACAAATTTTCAAATTTTCATCAAAGTTGTGTTCATTAATCGAATAAGCTAGTTCTCATTAGAAAGAAAGTTAATAGGATAAACAAATTCGTGAAAACAAAATCTTTAATTTTTACATTCACAACGGAGATATTCAACGACATGAAATGTTTCCTGTATGGATAATCGCAGTCAAAATGTTAAGGAATATGGCTCAACTATTGAGTTTCTAAGGACAGATGGTGTTCCTTCATTTATCTTCAGCCTCGTCGATTTTCCA
>VOMN01090977.1:0-24441 GCA_014899125.1 Orchestia grillus | reverse complement strand
AAACAGCACCACGGTGTCGGGCTGTTTCACTGTCTATGGTGTAGAGGGACAACGAATCATTGATGGAAAAATGGATAGTTCCCTGTACAGGCAGATACTGCAGCAGAAACTGCTTCCAAGTGCAGGAAAATTCCACGGATAGCACAAGTGGATCTTTCAGCAAGACAATGACCCCAAACATGCTGCGAAATCAACCAAAAAATGATTCACAATTAAGAAAATGAGTTCTCTTCCGTGGCTCAGTCAATCGCCTCACCACAATCCCATTGGAATTTGTGGCAAATATTTAAAACTGCTGTGCACAGAAGTAGTTCGAAGAATCTCGCTGATTTGGGGATCATTTCCATACAAGAATGGAACGAGATACTGCAAACGGAGTGTGAAGAGTTAATTTCCAGTCACAATAATCGTCTCCATGCTGTAATTGCAAATAACGGTCACGCCATTAAATACTAAAAATTTCTTTTTCGTTTTAGCCAAATACTTTTGTCCCACACATTTTCTCGCTTTGCTAATTTTTTGTGTGTTAATTAATTTTCTTGAGTTTTTTTCAAACATCCTGGTAAATACATGTCCTCTGAACTAGCTGCACTCTTTACCTCAAACCTGAGCTCGGAATTTTCAAAATACACAAAAAATAGAGTTGTTCAAATGCTTATGTCAAGGCCCTTTACACGGGAAGCGTGGCTAGCTGGGGAGAAGTTTTGAGTTTTTCTTGGAACCACATTACTCCTGAAGAAGAAAATACTATTTGGCTCCCTCGCTACCTTATTGCTAATTAATCACTCGCACACCAAGCAGTTCAGTTACACTGGCTACACACCGCGTTCAGTGTGGTTCAGTTACACTGGTTACACACTGCGTTCAGTGTGGTTCAATTACAATGCCGCAGGTCACGGCTCATAGGTAACATAGGATTGTGCAGAGCGCGTCTGTAGCTTCAGGAATGGGCGGGAAAGAATTGGAGCTGCAGGATGTCATGGAAGTCATAGAATTTATTCGGGCTCATGGGGAATTAACTATATGTAAAGATGTCCAAAGTCATAGAACTTATTCGGGCACATGGGGAAGTAACTAAATGTAAAGACATCCAAAGTCATAGAACTTATTCGGGCACATGGGGAAGTAACTATATGCAAATAAGTCCATATCAATAGTTAGAGAAATATATGTGTGTAGTATTTTTAGCTGATGTATGTAACACTTGTGATAACGAATTTTTTTAATTGCTTAAATAATTTATGTTCTACGATTACCATTGCTTGATAAATATAGCTCTGGACTGCAGTATCTACATTGGTACGTTTTGATACTCTAAATTCAAAATAAAAGTTCGCAGCGATAGTTAGATGTTGTGCGTAGCTTTGAAATTATACAGGCACACATTAGTTAGATATTACTAATAGTTTTGAATTCACGAGAGACAATAGTTAGATGTCACTCGCAGTTTTTAAATTACAGGTGCACAGTAGGTAGATTTTGAATGCAGTTATAAAATTACAGGCGTACAATAGTTAGAATTTCAGGTAATTTTTAAATTACAGTTGCACAATAGTTAGATTTTTGCATGCGGTTTTTTAACTTTATGTGCGCAATAGTAATATGTTGCAGGCATGTAACTACATGTGCCTGTATGCAGTCATATGTAAACATGTAATCGGGAAATTATTCTTCTTCATCCTTTATTCGGTACGGGCTGTCATGACAAAACATGACTAGTTCAGAAACATATTTCAGAAATATTCTATACTAGTATGAACCGGCGGCACTCCAGTGTGACCAGGGCATAGAGGCCCAAACAATTTCAAGATATTCAAGATATTCAAGTATGTACGCCCGTTAAAAATAACGGGTTTTAATGAACACATTTATTGACATAACTAATTTTGATGAACACAAATTGTAAGTTATAAAATGACATGATCTAAATAATTGTTGATTAGGATCAATATTAAATAAAAAATTTTGTTATGAACTCAAACATAAACGCATCATTCGTTTTAATATATGAATTTGTAAATTGGAATTTGTAACGTCATTTTTAACGTTGCATTTGTAAATGAATTTATCTAATTCACACATTACAAATCAATACATTTGTATTTATTCATAAAATTTGCAAAAAACAGCCCGTTAATTTAACAGCCCTTAAAATGATATTTTAGCTCAATCGAAAATTTGCGCATTTTAATATTTGACCAACTTTCGTGAATATTTTTGTTAAAAAATTCTTCGACACTTATACTAATATTCAATATCAAATTTACAAATTCATTAATTCTTCAAATTTGTACTATTGTCCTCATTCGACCGGGAATAAATAGTATCCGTGCTACCAACTGACTGAAAATGAAAAGCAGTGGTTATTTCAATATTATTATTTTATGTAATAACTGAAAAATTAATTTTAATCTATGTTATTCCTTCAGAAGTGGGCACCAACATATATATGAATGTATAAATAAATACACAACGGGTATTATTATGTTAGATATTTTTGCTGGCTTCAATAATGTTATATCTATTGTATTGCTTTCATTCAAATGTCACGAGAAGCATGAGTCCCTAATAACCATTTTAACATCAGTTACACTTCGATTATAAGCGAAACAGACCAGGAAACTTTGTAGAACTGTTCGATCTCGTTCTCTTAACTGCTAATAATTTTCAGGATAGTTACATCCTTCAAAGATTGAATAACCAGTTTGGGAGACGGTAAAAATATGGTAATACAATTTTTACTAATTAGGATGACAATTGATACTGCACCACATTGCGTTTTCAAAGCCCTAACATTTTTTTCCCAACGCAGTGACGGTTACTGACGGCCGAGCCGGTACCTGCTGTCTCACTTGAAGGCAGTGTTCTAATGTTCTAATGTTCTTGAGAGCAATGTTCTAATGTTCTAGTGTTGAGGTCAGCATTATTTGCACGATGACGCGTGCTCCGTAACCGCATGAAAATCAACAGCAGCACTCACCAGGGATCGAGCCCATCACTCCCTAAATACAGAGTAGTTCGAAAAAGAGGACACCTAAATTCAATTTATACCTGTCTTTGATATAAGGAATTTCTTACTTACTCAGCACGGCGTATCCATAATACTGGGATTCCTCTTTTTTAACCACCCTGTGTAAAGCCAGCACGCTACCATTGAGCCACAGGAACCCCAGGAGAAGAAGATTTCCAGTTCACTCGCTTCCGGCGTCCTGACGGCATTAAGTAAAGTGCAGGGCCGGGTGCCTCCACAACGTATCGTCAAGCGCGTGAAGGACTGGCCACAGAGCTCCATTGCGAGCTACAACCTTGAAAGTTTCTGCAAAATATGTCATCGAACATTAATTAGTATTAAACCGGAATTAGCCGTCATTGTAGGTTCGAGATTCCTTTGATAATTCATCAATCAAAGTATTTGTACTCAGAGCTGTCTCTACATTGAGTTTTTAATCCACGACTGTTGTTTTGTTCATAACTGTCAAGAAGTTCATTTTTAACTGCGCTGTTAAAATTTTTAGGAACATGTTCCAAAACCAACATTCAGGTAAATTGCAAAAATCCTCATTTAGGTACATTACAAAAACCAACATTCAGATAAATTACAAAAATCCTAATTTTGGTACATCACAAAAACTATCATTCTGGTACATTACAGAAACCTTCGTTTTTTTGTCCGAACTGAAGAATAGTTTTCAAGGTTATATCGTCGTAATCTCCCGACTGATAACAATGTTTCGATGTTAAATCCGGGTAAGGGTAAAGTTACGTTTCAAAGTTGAATTGTAAAAGTAGCTCAACGAGAATAACGTGTAATTAGCATAAATTTATTTTCATTAAAAGGTAGACCACCAAGGCGGGTAAAAACAAATTCATCTTCTGTTAAATTGTACGTAAGAGCTTTAGAACATACCATTGCTCATCATCAGTATAGAGCATATATGTAAAAAAAGGAATCAGGTACTTAGCTTCAAATACAAATCAGAGTAACATAAATGTAGAAAACAAGCCAAAATATTGATGATGTGTATTGATTTAATGATTTGATCCTTTTTTGGAGTCCTTATGTTGCGTAGTTTTTAGTTACTATTTTGATACACATATTTCGATGGTAAAAATAATAAACTTGGAAACTTTTATTTTTATTTTAATAGCTCATTATTCAGTGCACATTTGATTGGAGTCCATGCACCTCCTTCTGAAGCTGAGAAGTGGCTTATTCTCGTAAACTTCATTGATACTCGATAGTATAACAGATAATCAACAATGTACAAATTTAACGATTAGAACAGAAGCCCACAACGACATTACATTTTTCTGCCAGAAGCTAATCGTTGAAACTGAAAAATTCTGGGACCACCATTAACGTCTGGCGCACTTCTCGTTACCGTTTCAAAGAAGTAGCATTTTTAAATAAGCCAGGACTCGGACCCTACAATTATTGTGTCCAAGAGTTGCACTGTGAAGCTGGCTGTCGAAGGATATATACGTCGGGATTGGGCCGAAGATCAACTGGAAGCGTTTAGCCGTTATCGGGACCAGATCTTAAAAGGGTTTCTATGTACAGCCGGACCTGGCTGGGCTCTGAGACGTGCATGGCAGGCCGCGCTTCCAAGACTCTCCGAAGATAGGAGCCAGTGCGACAATCCTCTCTATCTTGCGAGTGCGATTAGGAATGGAAAACAAGAAGTTTAGCTGGAATCATCGAACAAGATCTCCCGAACCTGCTCAAGAAAAAGAGCATCGGCGCTTGTATCGCTTCGAATTAAATTATTCCGACGCTTGAGTCGCCGAGAAAAACAAGAAGGAATATAAGGAGATGACGCTTTCATCGCAAGTAATTAAACTGTTCCGAAATTGAATTCAGTGCAAAAATACCATGACGGGAAGTCGTCATTCTTTCCGTGCATATGAAGGAAAATTTTCTGCAGAAGTTCAAAGTAAACGAGCGCAGGCAACGCGACGTACAGGTAATCATTTGGCGGAATAATGCAGGCATTTTCTTGGATTTGAAAATGAAGGACCTCTCTACACCAAGAAATTCCAGGCCTCGAGGAGGATGTCGATGGACTTTCCAGCATCCCTTATAAGGGCTCGTGGTGCCGACGCTCGTAGAGTGACGCCCGAAATTGGCTGCTTAACGAATTGTCCAACTGCACCTCGAGTGATGGGTCGTAGAGGTCATTCAAGAAATCACTTCAATGAGCAAATTACAGGGGCCCCTACGAGATATGAAATAGAGCCATTCTAGAAACTTTAAATCGTTCGCCGAGAATTTAATTACGTCGTCCTAACCTCTTGCGTTAATTTTCTATCAGTAAAATAAATTCAGGCTGATTTGATAGCATGTCATTTGTTGAAGTAATTGCAATATCGCTATCTACATACAATATCAATTAAAATGCAATTCTAATTGGCACTTTCATTTCCATATAACTGTTTGTTGGGGCTACACCTATTGCACGTACCTATTGACACACCTATTGCACTTACCTTTTGACACACCTATTGCACGTACCTATTGACACACCCATTGCGCGTACCATATTGACCCACCTATTTTCAATGAAACTAGCCAAGCCCTTCGTCGAAAGTTGCAGGATTTTTGACGATATTGCACTGTTGCTTAGCTCATGGTTTGTCACCCGTTTTTTCTCATCATCCATCATTGACTTACGGTAGAGTGAAATTAGGGAAACGAGGCTTCATCTTGAGGTGTTTACGTTCAGTAGTCGTGTTTCATTGTTGCTGAAGTGGGCCAGTGTTTAGTATTTGAGACTTGAAGACACTTCAGGATGAGTTTAGTCGGAAAACGTTCAGCCTAAAGCAGCTAGGGGCTTGGAAATGGTGCGGGCAAAAGTGCAAGGATCAGTTCCAGCAACTGACGTTTCGATTTGGCTAGATATTAAAAACAATAAAATAATCAGTTTTGCTCATTATTGACTCGTTTTGCACTATCGGAATTATATCAAGCTCTCAGTTCATGCTTGCTCTAAAGTTCTTGCTTAGTTCATGCTTGCGTGTACTTGTTCATGCTTGCTCAGTTCATGCTTGCTCTAAATAAATTTGCATTCGTTCCCTTCAATTTCTCAGGAAGAATGACGCTCAGGTTGACGATTGAGCTTAATTAAAATCTAACATTAAGCGCATTGAAATGCTGTCGTTCCTTCTCAAAAAGCTCAGCACAGGCCTGTAGCCTCTTGTTACCGCGTTGAAACAAAAATTCACGCTCATTTGAATCTCTTCGATGACAAAGTATTGATTTCAAAAACGAATTTTGTACTACTTTATATCATTATAAAAGCGAAAAAAATTTCGCTCATGTTTTGGTTCGATTCTTTCGGCATGATTATATATTTTTTTCTCCGGATTATTTCAAGGTTTACTGCTCAACTGTTCTGAGTACCTTGAGAGCCCTATTCAGCTAACTAGGATGCAGTATATATGTCGACTGAAAGGTTGACCTCAGTAGCTTAGGCTTTGATTCCTCGAGTTCTTTGAATTATTATTTACTGATAGGATTTGAATTATGATTATTTACTGACCCAGATTGAGAGAATTGAAAAACTTTTTTTTCTGGTGGTAAAGTATAGTAAATCTCACTTGCAAGGGCTTGTCTTTTGTATACAAGTACAATAAAAAATGTCGGTTATTTTATTTTTGTCCCCACTAGCACATTTATTGCATTATTTCAAAGTTATATAACTTTTTGCCCTACTTGCTAACAGTACTCTGATTAGAAAAAATTACATGACTGATAGCAACATTTTAAATTTTCTATAACTAGACATTTTATTTTCTACTTCAAATTTTCTGTAGCGTGAGGATCTCGACAGCGTCTGATGGGCCTAAACAAAGCATCTCAAGATGCGAGTCTTTCCGTGTCACGATGCGAAACTGATCACCCGATTTTTCTCATCATCCATCATTGATTTACGGTGGGGGGAAATTAGGGAAACGAGGATTCATCTTGAGGTGTCTACGTTCAGTAGTCGTGTTCCATTGTTGCTGAAATTGGTGCCAGTGTTGAGCAAGCAAATTTTGAAGCGATCACAGGCGGCGACTAATTGAGAGACGGTTCATAATGGCCAGCTTCTGGCACTACATCTCTACTCCCAGCCTGAAACAAACAAAAGACCTGAGTATGATCGATTACATGTCGAGTCTCAGCGTTCGTTCTTGCAGCGGTGGTTTTATAGCTGGCTTCAGGTGCCGATTTTGTGAAATGTGTAGTTTTTGGGATAAAAAAGTTAGTGTTTGGGGAAAAGTCCCGTAGAATTTTGCCAACTGTTTCATTTCATTCTTGTTCGAGTTGCAAACTTTTCATTCTGGTGGAAACAGCTGTGGATAAAATTGGTTTCTCACGATATTTTTCTCGTTGGGAATACATAAGGAGGAAATATTTCGGCTCGGAGAAAGCTCAGAATTTTACCCCATCTGTGTTTCCGAGGCAGAGCTGCAGAGCTGCAACCCTGGCGGCGGGTGCCTATTAAAATGCTTAAAAGGGCCACCAGAGGTGGTCAGGAACAAAAGCCATGGGTTTATCGTGGGGTATCGTGCTTATCGCGGCCACGATCAGGCGGCCCGCCACTGAGAGTGTGCGGTGAGCCCTCAAAACCCACACGAATGAAAAAACCGCAAGCATTACTACCTGCTCCACAGCACGGTCAAAACCAACGGCCCCTAACGAGCTTCATTTAAAGTCGCAGCTTCTACACATATTATTTAGGCACTCCAACCTTTCCTCCTCCCACGGCGACACTTTGTTTGTTTCTCACAATCACGAGTTCTCGAAGGGATGCCCCAGTGTACGAGTTCTCGAAGGGATGCCCTAGTCTACGAGTCCTCGAAGGGATGCCCTAGTTTTTCCTGGGTTCGTTGTTTCCTCTACACGAGCTTGCAGGGCTGACGTGGGAAACTCGATGCTGTTCGTGATTTTCTCTCGTTGAAAGTGTTCAAAAGTTCGTTGAATTAACCTGCGATGAATTTAGTCTTTGTTTAATTAATTCATTAATTTGAGTGTTCAGTGTCGAGCGTAGAGTTCAAAGAAACAAATCAAATTTTCAATTAAGTGTATGCGAAAAAAATTTCCGATAAACAAGCCAAATTTTTAGGTGCCAAATTTTAAGCCAATTATTTCACAAAGCATCGACCAGATATTTGAAAAAAGTAATCTCTCACACTTCAAGCATATTTACTACGTAGGAAACTTACAATAAAAAACTAAGTTAGATGAAGATGTTTCGATAATTCTTTCTTAATTTCAGATAAAATAAAATGAAAAATGACTTTTATTCATCATTATCAGAAGACTTGATGATCACCTACTTCAAATGAAGGCAAATTCCATTACGTGAGTTTGACTAACACAGCGCGCAGCTGTAAGACTTACGCGCATGAGCGGTAGCCTAAACTTTCTGATAAATTTTGCATCAATAGATAGTCACGTAGTTATTTCTCAGTTAAAATTGACGTACACATAGTTTTCTCCTAATTCTTATAGATATACACACAGTTATTCACAATTTTTGATAGACATGTACATCGTAATTCACCAATCCTGACAGATATACACATAGTTATTTATAAATTCAGATGGACATACACATAATAATTTTCCAGTTCTAATATATACGGACTTAAATATTTCCTGGTTCTGATAAAAATATGTATTATTATTCTCTGGTTTGAATAGCTGTACACATTAATTGCTATTTAATCATTCTTGTAGATAAGCGCATAGTTACTTCGTAATTGTACAGCACACCTCGTTGAAATTACGCTCTCTGAAGTTACCGACGGGCGAGTTTGTGTTTGAAATGAACAGGGCGAAACACACGTCTACTGCAAAAGTTTTGCAGTGGTCAAAGGTTAATGAGGAACGATTTTTCTAGAACACCGGTGGGAAAATGATGCTATTTGATAAATAATTTTATATTATTCGAAAGGGCAATTGCTATTCTATATCGACCTAAAAAGATTTCAGGGCGTTAATAAGGAGTTCCTTGTTCTTTTTTCGCTTAGTTTATCTAAGTTAGTTCCATAATTAAATGTCCAACTACATTCGTGTACGAGGTTCCTACAGCCACAAAGCCCATTTTGAAACTAGAGGAATATTCTTCTAATAAGCGCTCACGAATTGTACATACTGAAGGGAAGAGTTTACTGTGAAATACTTCCATACATATGGCACAGACGGCCCAACTTCTTCGCTCACAGAATCTCAGTTGCGCAGATGCCTTGCAAAAATAATTTCAACTGCCAGCGTACGAACTTAAAATCGGTTAACAATTTATTAAGAACAATATTATCTGACCACCCACAGAGACATTTCTTATCTGTACTTGTAAATGAAGGGCAGAACAGTAAGTGCTCGTAAGAAATACGTAAGCCTGAGTCTTTTTGTTTATTTTTTGCATCGGCGAGAGGCGGTCTCCAGTTCGTGCAAACAATTAGTGAAGCCTTGTCGTAAAGATGAAAGTACCGCACGCGCCTGTATAAAGGCCGTACAATATATAATGTGTAACTTCAAGAGCAGCTTATGAGGAACACTGTTCGTGTTCATATACCTGTCATCACCCCTAATATTAGCTCCAGTAACTGTGCCTCAATAACTATTGGCCAATAGCGATATGTTAATACTGATCTTAACGTGGGCGGCCTCATCTTCCGCTTGAATATTGATGAGCTATGAGATAAGGCCTGCGATTGAGAAGCAGTTTGCTGAACACGTGTCCAAGCTCATAAGCCGGGCTACTTGCACTGCAAAATAGAGCAATACTTTTGTTGTAGATCATCGAGTCTCGCTAAGATCTAATCTCGTTGACTTGAGCAAACCTTCCCGTGGGCCCCGCGTGTGCCCCGACCATAGCGCGGTCCCAGCCCGACAGACGAACAACTTTGGTACGGTCGACGTCGCTCGCAGAACGAAGACTGCGTAATGAGCAGACTCGTATCTCCTGTTTAATGGTGTGCAAAGTAATGAAATTGAACGGAACGAGAGAGACCACCTGCTTTTCTGTTAAACTTGAAGTATGTTATTCTATTACTTGAAGCACAATTGGCGTCAGGACTCTTCCGGAGCGAATGGATTTGCTTAGTGTAATTAGTCTATGGAAGGTTTTCTTTTATCGTCAGCTATATTGAAATTGTACCCATCCGAGTGAAATCAACGTTTTTCAAGGATATTCTAACAAAAACATGATTCATCAGATCAGGGACAAAGACTAATTAAGTGGGAGAAAATATTTGAAGTGACTGCATTCTGTAACAAAACGCTATCTATTCAAATTATAACACCTACAATATGTTCATGTTTAGGGGATACATCAACACTGTTTGAAATATTTAACCTTGAATTCTGTGCGATTTACTACGTGAAGATCAATCTTATTTTACCCGAGTCAAGAAATGTGATCTCATGGCAAAAAAAAACTGTCAGGTTATAGACTTTAACTGAAAAGCCTGGAGTTCTTGGTCAAAAACTTGAGCTTGGCTTGTTCAGCTAACTAAAACTTTCACGTAGTTTCAGTTTTACCAAGTCAGGTAGAGTTACGCTACTCGGTCAAGCAGAACCACTCTATTTGGTGAGGCAGAGTCCCTCTACTTGGTGAAGTAGAGTTACGCTACTCGGTCAGGCAGAGCCACTACTTGGTCAGGCAGTGTCACTCTACTCGATCAGGCAGAGTCACCCTACTTGGTCAGGTAGAGCCACCGTACTTAGGTAGAGTCACTCTACTTGGTCAGGTAGAGTCACTCTACTTGGTCAGGAAAAGCCACATTACTTAGGTAGAGTCACTCTATACTTGGTCAGGCAGAGTCACTCTACTTGGTCAGGTAGAGTCCCTCTACTTAGTTAGACGAAGTGCACCTCCTCATCTGTGCGGCAGTTTCATCACCTGGCAGACGGCCCAGATTGACTGGACGATAAAAAAATGGGTTTGAATGGCACTAAAAGTCGGTCGGAAAACCACGCTTAGTCCTACAGCAGAACTTTACTGGCTGCCCCGTCTCGTTTGTCTTGACGCTCTGAATTTGTGAGCAATTCTATTGAACTTTAAGGCTCAAACTTGAAATATTCATGCGGACAGGGCAGGGTTGAAAGCTGGGCTTCCAGACAGTTCTTCCTTTCCAACAGATCATGTATGCTGAAGGGTGAATTAGCTTCAAGCTTTAGAGCGGAAAATTTCGAGCGTGCTGCACATGAGTGCTTGCATTCCGTTTTTCCAAGTAACAGATATAGTTCTCATTTTTTCAAGAACACCAGTTAGAGATGAATTTTGTAAATAATTGGCGTAATGAATTGTTGTAGTGGGTTCGAGTGTACATGAATAATCCAACTCTAATTAAGTATGCCTTATTTTCAATGTTATATGGCCTCACTGAGATGCGAGAAATGGGCTTGTTCAACATTGCAGTTACGTTTTATTTCAACGTGAACATTTTTTAAAAACTGTATCTGGAATTCTAAAAGATTTCATTGTGTCAAAATTGAATCCAGAGTGTGAACCGGTTTTGGACATCGGAATTTTTTCATCTCTGGCATCATGAATTTGGTCAAGAGCATCTCCAGTTAATTACGAAATGTTGAAGTGAGTATGGGCATCACCAGACATACCCAGGGTAATACCTACGTACAATGACGTATTGATCATTGATGAACCCAGTGCTGACAACGTGATGCTTAATATTCTAGACCTGTGATTAATTTTACGAGTTGTGTTCAAATTTACGAGTTTTGTTTGATTTTACGAGGTATGTCTAATATTACGAGTAATATGTATAATTTTATGAGACCTATTTAATTTTCGGACATATGTTCAGTTTTACGAGTGATGACTAGTTTTGCGAGTTTTTTCTAACTTCAGGAGTGATGTTTGATTTTACGAGCACTTTATATCCCCGCGATGAAAACGTTTGTTGACGATTGGACGTTGTATCTCTTTCTGTATTTTCAGAGTTAACCTTGATGTACGTTTGTCCTTTAGACTTTAGAGTACTCGTGAAAAGTTTTTCAGAAATTATGCTGATTGTATCTTGGTGGATTTAATGGATCTGTTTTCTGGAAAGAGTTCGGCTCGCATAAATTGCAAGACTCTTCTTAACATCAAAGTCTTTAAAGATTTTCTGGGAGTACTTTTATAAAAATCTTGCTTTAATCGGAGACTTGCTGACTCTCTCACGAGCACCAGACGCTCTGTTGAACACGCGGTAATAGTTTCGATGAAGTGAAGGACATGACATCCTGCATAGATTTATTTCTAATTGCCCTATATTGTACGTTTTTTTCTTTCGGTAGCCTTAATTAGTGTTTCATTAATTCACCTGCTAAACTGATTATATTTAAAATAACGTAAGTTCCACACAGTTGAATTGGATCTGAACGTCTGAAAGACGTCATGAATGCGAACTTTGGATTCAGTTTCTTCGATTGATGACTCAAATGAAGCTAACAAAAATATCAGTAGCAGCTTCTATTTTGTTCCATTTTTTGCATATATTTTTCTTGCTGTCCATCTAGTCTAGAATCTAAGAGTCGGTTTTTTAAATAATCATCATAAGAATTTGGTAGCAAACAACTAATCGATCGTATCAAGTTGACGACGTCGATTATTTTAAGACTTTGATTAGCGTCAAAACCCTTTCATTGATCGAGCGTCCTGTAATTGCAGCCATTAGTTATTCATTCGGACTCACCTTTTCGCACCCATTCTTAAACGTGTTTGTTTATATTCGCTAGTGAACATGTTTTAATCCTTTTCAAAAAGCATCTGATTGAAGCTTGCGCTATGAGTGCAATTGTAAATTCTACGCCCACATTAAAAAGTAAAATTAATTCAATCAAATTTAAAACTTTTTTGTCATTTTTACAAGATTTTCATGAACTAAAGGACTTGCATTTTGCTTGCTGCACTGAATTCTGGAAGATTTCTAGGGTAATGAATAGACGAGATCGATCCTGGTTTCGTTAGAAACCTGCGTGTCTTCTTTCTTCTTTCAGTCTGTTCAACAAACTTGAACAAATTATGTCACACAAGTTTTGTTGCACTGTTACACCACTTTAAAATGCAGTTTGCTTAAAGAAGGGATAATCATTAAAACGCTTAAAAAGTAAGTGATGGCTAGTGCTGTTTTCTGATTCAAGCATTAGAATTTTTCGTTAACATGTATTTGATCTAATGCGAACATAAGGTTTTCGTTTCCTGCGTGACTACATCTATCTTTCACTAAAATATTTTCCTAGTCGGGTCAAAATTTTTTCCTGGCGTGTGTCGTCCCTGACGTCACTGCATTTCTTTCTTCATCGTCGCGGAAAAGTTTTCGAAAAGGAGCGTTCCTCATTAAGTTCAAGTGAGTAGTAATCTGTTAAACTTTGATGAAACTCAGTCGTATGCACACCTTCACCTGTCATCCAGATCGAGCATCATTGATTGAGTTCCAGAAGCCTCTCTAAGTTCATCCGAAATTAATTTTCACACGATTCCATCAAGGGTTATTTCAACGTCCCCGTTTTTGTAATTACTCGGTCAGTCAACATAGGAATCGGATTTATCTTTCAAACTAGAAAGAACTGATTTTTTCTTCCGCAGCAGCCCCCTAAGAAATCTGCGTATAACATCAAAGTCTTTGAAGTATCCTACTCGTACATCAGAATACGTGGGCACGACCGAGCGCTGTTCGAAAAATATAGAGCTGAACGGCTCACAAAAGTATTAGGTCCGTACTTTCGACGGTACGAGATGTTGCACAGTTTTGAGCAGCTGATTATAACTTTAATCGGTTTGTTACAACCATACTGTGCTGTGAGGGCAACCAACCTTCGAAAGCCAGAATCTTTTCTGCGTTATGATTACATTTTCAATCTCTGCTCCTTCGATTGCTCGAGACGCAGACTTAACTCGAGACGGACCTAATGTTACAGTCACCGCCGTCGTCTCACGCAGATGTGTTTAGGGTTTGCGACCTGGCACATCACCCGCCTAGAAAAACGCATATTACTGACCTAAAAATAAGCACATCACTCGTCGAGAAAGAGGCACATCACTTGTCGAGAAAAAGGCACGTCACTCGCCGAGAATGACAATGTTAAACGTTAAGAATCCTATTGAACATTAAGGACCATCCTCTCAAGCAAATTTTAGTGGAAGGCAAGTGCAAACACACGCACGTAAAACTGTTGGACAAGCAAAGAATGCATCTCTTCTAGCTGTGGTAAAGTCTTTAAGTGCATTGGAATCAAAGTGTCATGCTATGGTTGAGCTCTATAACTTTAATTCCGCGAAACAAAGTTCATTGAACTGGTTTTATATCAAATCCCGTTCGTCTGCAACAAGCTGTGCAGTGTAGACTCAAGCCTTTTTAAATAAGAGTTTTTTATGTCATTTCCTTGCACCTGTATTGATACTCGACCGCATGTAATTTCGCCGCGCTACATAGCGGTGCCGCGATATTTCCGAGAACACTGGGATTGCCTGTCACTGCGACGTTCCAGTGAGTATGATGGCCGGAACAACAGACGCGAGCTTGCACCAACAACACGGCCAAGAGGTGTGCCAAATGCAGTACTGTCAAAATTGAATAGTCGCTGTGCCATGTAGAAGCCACGTTTGTCGTAAGGACTGTAATTGTCGCCGACGATAGTCCAGTGCTGAATAGGAGGCTGCGAATTGACATGACGTGCCAGAGGAGCTCCACGGTGATCGAAAGCCGCATGCTGAGGAACTGAGATTGGCTGCTGTGGATTGCAGGCCGTCTAGGGAGCACGAAATTTTAGCTCTGGAAGATTAGCGCTCCAGAAGTAGTGATTTTAGTCGCTTTTTCAATTACCGCGCTCGGTTTCTCTGAAACCTGATCTCCCATCAATTTATTTTAAAAGAGGATTTCTGCAGATACATTTCACAAACTGTAATATGAGGACAAACGATCGAGTCTATTGTGTCTATGTTATTGATTTATTGTGCTATAAGCCTGGCACCAATGCTCGGTTTGCTCGATGCAGTGTTGACTTTTAGTTTGATCCCTCCATACTCGACTTTTTCGATTGGGTAGTTGCTTAATTGTAACCTGATCCCTGAATACTTGATTGACTCGATTGAATAGCTACTTGTGGCCTGATCCCTGACTACTTGATTGACTCGATTGAATAGCTACTTGTGGCCTGATCCCTGACTACTTGATTGACTCGATTGAATAGCTACTTGTGGCCTGATCCCTGACTACTTGATTGACTCGATTGAATAGCTACTTGTGGCCTGATCCCTGAATACTTGATTGACTCGATTGAATAGCTACTTGTGGCCTGATCCCTGAATACTTGATTGACTCGATTGAATAGCTACTTGTGGCCTGATCCCTGACTACTTGATTGACTCGATTGAATAGCTACTTGTGGCCTGATCCCTGACTACTTGATTGACTCGATTGAATAGCTACTTGTGGCCTGATCCCTGAATACTTGATTGACTCGATTGAATAGCTACTTGTGGCCTGATCCCTGAATACTTGATTGGCTCGATCGGTTGTAACGAAAATTTAAACTGCCTAGGTCGGAAAGTAGAAATCATTTATAAAACAATTAAAATGAATCGGAAAGTGCATCAGTAGCATGTCGTAGAGCTGGGTGATTGACATGAGTTCTTGAATAAAAAAACACTAACAATAATTTTTCGATTTGCATTAAACAATTGTTCTCCTTTAAGTTCAACAAATATTTTAGAGCATAAAAAGTAATTTTACGACTTTGAAATCCTGAAATAGTTCGTTCAATTTTTCAATTGGCCACAGCTATACGCTGTTCAACAAGCACAGATTGATTCTCCAAATTTCTTGAGGCTTCCTTCCCAATCCTCCTCGAAGCTGATCGCTTCATCCTGGCCATTGTTGGTTTTAACTTACGCAGTTCAGTCTCTATTCATGCATGAATTATCACCCCGAGAGTTGCCGATAGTTTACACAGGCGTCCTAAACGGACAAATAGGAGGTACTTCTTCGAAATAGGAACATGTGCCTGCCCGTATCTGCGTGCAGAATTAGGCACGATCTCGGCAAACATTAACGTCGGAACGTGACCTCCCGCCTCCTTATCTCCGAGCTTCGCCTGCATAAGAATGGCCCACTTCGCTACAAAGATGAATAACTATGGTCCCGTGGCCGCCTTCGATGAACTGGGTTCGAATTTCACGACAAATTTCGGTTGATTGAAGTGGCGAGAGAGTGCGTTCTCTGCTAGTAGGTATTTTTGAGCTAAAGTGTCCCATTTAAAAGCACTTAAACGAGCACTTGCGGCGGAATGATGCACCGTTGTTCTGGGTTCATAGAAAAGGCCTGAATATTTGGCATGCTTGTTTGTATTTCCAGTTGGCGAAATGATATAATAACGTAACGATGTAGCCTAATTTTATGCCACTTATAGTTGTGTAACTAAGCAACTAGTTGTTTTATAGCTACTCAATTTATAATTATGCAACCATGTGACTTATATTTATGTAAGCCATAAATATATCAACATGCTGACACTATGCATTTACAACTCAGCAGTGATTTACCTCGAGAACTTCTTCAAATGTGGGAACGAATTAATTTCGCAAATGAAATGGATAATTTTTTCAGTTTACTATTGGTAAATATTTTCTTTGCAGTGGAAATTTAAAACACTTCGTATGTTTGTACCATTTAAGGACACTTCATATGTATGTACCATTTAAGGACACTTCGTATGTATGTACCATTTAAGGACACTTCGTAAGTAAGTATTTAGAACACTTCGTATGTTTGTACCATTTAAGGACACCGTTTGTATTTATGTACTATTTAAGGACACCTCGTATTTATGTCCCACTTAAGGACACTTGGTATGCACGTGCCCTTTAGAACACTGCTTGTGTATTCCCCACTCCTGCATTGCTGTTTGCCGGCAGCCCCTGTGGGGGATGCAAGTCCCCTAATCGAAACTCTAAATATGCGTCACTCCTGAATAAAGAGAATGAAATCTCATCTTGCACATATAACTTCGCGAGCGCCATTTCATTCCCATAAAACTAAGCTCGAAAATTTGTTTACCCGCGAGATTGACGTGTAATTCACTCGGTTAAAATGATTTATTTTTGTTTGTTTCGATAACTTACACACTCGGAATTTTGAAATCCATATGGGCATGCAGTTTGATGACGGGTGGACTTGCTGGAAAATTTTCGTAACGAATTTACATAATTTTCTTTATGATTAGATACAAGGCTCTCCGGAATGAGTAGAAGTGCACTGTCAAGCACGAGAGCTTGGATGAAGATTCTCGATCATCTGTAAATTATTCTTTAGGAAAGATTGTACATTGACACAAAAAAAAAGATTCGTTGAGTTCGTCCCTCCCTTGTTATTAAACATTTAGATAAAAACATTTTTGAAAAACGGACGACTGTCAAATGAAATCGTTTGTTGTACAACAACACGGATTCCACTTTCACTAAAATTCGACATTTCGAACCAAAAACGGTTCAACAACAAAGTGCATTCCGCCCACACGTCTACAGTTATTTTAACCAAGCGCCTGAAATGTCGTAGGCTGTAAAATAAATTTCTCCGAGACGTTCTGCCAGTCGGCCGCCGTGGGACAAACCCAGATCAGAAATGTCTCCCAAGAGGAAGCTGCCTCATTCCGCTGCCTCCCTCCTCCACAGTAACGACAGACAATGCCATCAGTGCTTAGACTTCGAGAGTAAAAGCTCGCTTTCGTACAAAATTCTCTCAGTCCACGAGAACTGTCAGGAATTATTCCCAAGATCTGTTGTTTCCAGGAGTCTTCCTTGTATGATGCACTTGTTGGCTGTACGATTTGATTTGTGTTCAACGTAGATATGTTTTTATTGTATTCGTTAAATGTAATTTAGAGACTAAATATTTTTAGTGGGTGAGCTGAAATCAAAGCTTTTTCATTCGACGGTATTGTGTTCATTTTTTAAGTTTTGTCTTAGAGAAAGGAGCAAAGTTTAGTTTAAAAGACCGGAACGTTTTTGGGATGAGAAGGCGATGTTAGTTTGCACTTTTGAGACAAAGCCTATCTCAGAATTCCCGGGATTAGTTTTGAATAAAGAATGACAGCTTCAGTGACCAGTGTACCCCAGATGTCAATAAAAAGTAGAAATTATAATTTTCGGTAAAATTACAGGCAGAAATACATGGCTTCACAAATATGCGTCTTCTGTTAGAAGAGGCCGAAAATAAACACGTATGACGATTAAGCCTTTTTAGGACGCGTTACCAAACATTCGCCACTACTGACAGAAAGATTTGTTACGTTGAATCTGGGAAAAACTGCTGCCGTTTGGGAAATTGAGAACCGTACCTGCATGAGAAAATATTCTGGATAAGCATCCGTAAAACGAGATCGCCTTTGCCTTCTTGACAGTTTGGGCATGACACTTTTCTTCGATCGTCAATCTGTCGTTAACGACACGTTTGTCCTCATTTTAAAGAGTAGGACTACCCCGTTTGTTGACAGAACTCACGTTCCATTCGGATCAACGCTGGCCCGACGCTAGCCCGGAACTTTGGTTCGTGCTAAATTGCGAGGAAATTTTTCAGGTGAAAGTGAATAATTAATCTGCTGATTCAACACCTTGCGGCATGTAAAGGGACCTAATATCGGTTCTTTGAACAGCCTTATAAGGTTACATTTGCTACTCAGCGTTTGCGGCATGCACATGGCTCTGATGAGAAGCTTCACAAGATGATAAAGAAATAATGGTGAAGATTGGGAAGAAATGTACTGAAATAAGAGGTTTGAAAGGTTAGACAAATTCGGAAGACGAAGTTGAAGCAAAAGGTACAAGAATTCGATTTTAAGCCCAGAGTTTCTATTTTTCTCATCTTAACAATCAATTTCACGGTTTTTAGTTCCTTTTAAAGTTCAAGTATGAATTACGTCACTATTGGTCGACACCCACAACATGACACTTGGCTCAATATGCAGCGACCAGAGTTACCTGGGCAGTGAGTTTTAAGTTAGTCTCAGTTCCAAAATTGTGAAGCGTACGCTTGTTAGATATGTTAAAAAGAACGTACTGGTGCCTGTGCGTTAAAACGAACGTTAAAACGAACGTACTGATGCCTGTGCGTTAAAACGAACGCTGAAAAAAACGTAGTGATGCCTGTGCGTGAAAATCAATGACTGTGAGTGGGACTATTTTCATTCTGTATGCCTTCTGTTTCCCTTTCAGAGATGGAGTCGCGAGTGGTATTGATGATGATATCATAACACAGGTAGTGATACTACCCGTCTTTTGATTGGTCCTGCCCTCTCATTCCACGCCTGATCGTTTGCCTGTGCGTGACTGGAGGCCGACGACACGGGACTTGGGTCAATGCGATGCCACTGTCTAAAGATTTAGCTACTAACGGCTCTGAAAATAATGGCGCTAATCCACTTGAAAACCAGAACTTAAATAATGTTAACTGGTAAATAATGAGCATTATTCTTTGAGTGTATTTGTTTATAGTTACAGTACAGTATAGTTCGCTGGAAACAAAGCGCGTTTTTATTGCAAAGTAAAAAACAAGATTTATTTAACCATTTTGTTACTGTGTCTGGTAAAGTATTGATCGTAGAAGCATTGTCTCAACTCGATCATCATCCCCTAAACATCATCACATCATTTCAACTCGATCACCATTATCTCCACTATCACCACCCAAACTCGATCACCGCCATCTGAACATCATCACATCATCTCAACTCGATCACCATTAATTCGACTATCACCACCTAAACTCGATCACCGCCACTTGAACATCATCACATCATTTCAACTCGATCACCATTATCTCGACTATCACCACCCAAACTTGACCACCGCCACCTGAACATCATCACATCATCTCAACTCGATCACCATTATCTCGACTATCACCACCTAAACTCGATCACCGCCACCTGAACATCATCACATCATCTCAACTCGATACTTGAAGGCTAGTCCGTTTCCAGGCAGCTGCTAGAGGCGTCGTCCTCTCGTCAGTCGGACGAGACGGAGTCGGCATCTGCGAATAACTGCTCCGCCGCCGCTGCTTGACACATCGTATCAACAAATGGGGGAGATTGCAATCTTGCGTCTCTGCCCACACCCTCTCACCGACCAATTCCAACGATAAGCGGACGCCTGCTAATGATACAGCAAGCCTCAGAGACCGCATAAAGAACTTAACCAATGTAATTAATTAGTCGGGTTCCTTGATCGGGTCTCTACACACAGGCGAGACTTCGAACACACTCTGAGGCGTCATCTTGCATTCCCTAGGTCGTGGCCATGAGCGTGAAATACTTCAGGTGAATGTGTCACCTTGTCGAAATCCATGGAAATGATATCGTTCCGGCAATGCTGCTCTTGGTGAAGAGAAAAACATGGGTCGTACTTCTCCAAAATGCATCTTCTTCAATTATGTACTGAGCAAGAAAACATGAGTCATGGCATTGAGATCACGGTACTCGTGCTACATAGATCGAGTTAAATGTGTACAACAAGGTTAAAGTAATCTCTTACACTCACTTTTTCTACTTGGGTTGAATATTTTTTACGGCAAAGGAACTAAAGAAAATACAGTTCAACTTTTACAAGCCATGCAAAAGAAGTTTTCTAAGTATTTTATATATTATATTAAACGAGCGTATCCCACGAGAGCTCTAAGCCGAGGTTTTATCTTCGGTTCTTTGAATGATTCTAAAAATATGCATGGAAAAATGTACCCAAAAAAAATATATTTCTGCTCATTGAAGACGTATGATACAATGAGTGAACTCTGAGCGGCACTAATTTAAAACAATCATTCGCTGGAGCCATAATTACTAAATTAGAGCATTGTTGAGCTTTAACAAATGTAATTTTGACTCGGAATGGTTAGTGATTTGTGGAAGATCTTTTTCAGCGTTGAACCTGATTGAACTTTCCCACGCAGACCTCAGTGCAAGTTTGTTATAAATTTCAGGGTGATGCTGATCTTGAAACTTGAGTCTCGGCGTATGTTCAAAAAACTTCGAATGGAATATTAGACTAGACAACGCAAGTCCAAGCCCGCGAGAGAAAAGAAAGCAAAAGTGAAATTATTTTGCAAACATAGGGGGTAAAGATACCCACATGATGAGAAAAAATTAATGAATCGTGAACAGATTCGAGCCTAATGTATTGCATACCTTAAGAAAAACTGCACTGTTTTGTTTGTACAAAGTACAACTTACATGAAAGTTTGCAATAATAATAAAGAACAATCATACTGACGTTGCGATGAACTTATAGAAATTCATTTAAATTCATCACAATACTCACCACGAAATGGCTTGCAACATGATGTTCATTAGTGCAGGTTTTTTTGCTTCTCATTTCTCCTGCACTCGGCTTTTGAAAATCTTTTTTCAGCTTCGCACACCAGTAGAGTGAATCGCGCACCAGTATAGTGAATCGCGCACCAGCATAGTGAATCGCGCACCAGTATAGTGAATCGCGCACCAGCATAGTGAATGGCGCACTGGTATAGTGAATGGCGCACCAGCGTAGTGAATCTCCATCCAGCAAGTTTTCTATTCGGTGATAAAACAACGTCTTACCCCGGGCGGTGTTGAAACTTTCAATTTATATATGGCAATTCCAGAGAGATAATGGCACCTCACTACACACATATATCTTTTGGTCAAGAAATTCCTGTGAGATTTTGAAGGTCCCCAGTGCAGTACAAATACCGATTCCCATAATAGGCTCATAAACGCACTGTTTTATCCCATGAAATCGATCTACCGGCCGATACCCTCATCTGGCCACCGCATTCCTGTCCACGACCATTTTGGCTTATAAACTCCGATTTTACGCAACGAGATGCGCATTAAAATGTCTCAAGGATCGATGAAAACTAGCCTGGATGAGATCACACATGCAAGAAGCAAAACACTGTGTTACGGTTTGTACTCTAATGGACTACCCGTGTTACAATACGTACACAATCTCCGGGGGTTGATTTTGCCATCCACTGGAGAGCCGTTGAAGAAAATGCCCAAACTTGTATGCTGTCAAAAATTACACTGTGAATCCCAGAAACTTTGTCAGTGAAACACCTGTATTAGCTTTTCCGAATGAATTTTAATCGTGAAAATTTGGGTAAACTTAGTGAATAGAGATGTGATTAAATAAAAATTAGTCCTTCAGTTTCGAGGAGGGGGAAAAAAAGGCCAGAGTGGCCATAATTCAGGGGAACAAGCGTTTTGCGGAGGAGCCGGTGACACTCTACATTGTAGCCTCTGCAGGTCGATAAGGTGCAGGCGTATGGGTCGCTACAGGCTTGCTCCTGCGGGACACTTATCTTCTTGTTGCCTTCAGCGATACTTCACCACTGAAAACAAAATTGATAATTGACTCTTAGATAATTTCGGAGCTATTTTGTAGAAACCTCAAAGACTCGGACTCGTGAATGATACACAAATTCCTAATTGATCTAGGTTTTACCATGAATTGTAAATGAATCACGACCAAAACTGTCCTTTGACGTAGGTAACTAGGGTTATTAAATTCAAGATGAGAGAAGCCTCGTCGTAATCCATGCTGCTAAATTGAAATTAAATTATTCTATAACATGATCCTTAATTTTCTTGAGATGTACGTAAGCCTTGTCCACGTAAAAGCCAAGACTACAGCTAGTGTTCAGCAGAACTTAACGTATCTGCTTTAGCAGGAATAAATTGTCAATCCCATTGCAGGGATATGCATTTAATATGCATTTAATTCAACCTAGCGCGATGTTAGAGGTCAAATATGAGAAAAACTTACGTTCAATTTCAACGACTGATATTCAACATTTCTATGACGTACGCACACTCTCCCACTGAACAACAGGTATTTAGTATAGCATGACAATTAGTTCAAAAGTAACTCAGAATGCCATTCATTGAGAAATTTCTATGTAGAAAATTTCTCAGCGCTTATCTCATTGGAAGATATGAGGCCATCAGAAACATGTCTTCATAGCAGCGAGTCAAATAATATTCCAATGTATATTCCTCAAGACCAAAAGGGGCAAGAGCCATTATGGGAAGAGAATAAAAACGAAGATTTGTAAGGATATACAGTACAGTTATGATCCTACAAGTACATACAGTATATCCCATGTTTTTCTACGACTTATGCATACGTGTACAATTGTTTATTTGTATATACCGCTCTCTCTTGATTTCATCGTTTTTTTTAACTATGATCATAGCGTTCATTCTTTTGTTGTGTATGTAGGGTTAATTAGAAAGGGGGATAAATACAAGACGTATGTATGTGAGGTACGAACTAAGTTTCGCACACGCGTCCACGTGAACATCTCTTTACAAAACATTGATAAGTTACGTATGACAATTTGGCGTTCCAATGATAGAGTAATTATGAATGTACACAACCTCATCTGACAAAGTTTGAATAATGCTCACATTCGTATTTTCGCAATTAATTTATAGTTTCAATCACTCACATTTTCTTGAGCTCAAAGAGGCTTCTAGAACTTCAGAAGCACATATCCAGCAATCAAAGGTGTTATCAATAACTGGGCCTTTTTTTCTTATCCATCAATCAATGATGTTATCAATTACTGGGCCGTATTTTACTATCCATCAATCAATGATGTTATCAATAACTGGGCCGTATATTCTTGTCCATCAATCAATGATGTTATCAATTACTGGGCCGTATTTTCTTATCCATCAATCAATGATGTTATCAACAACTGGGCCGTATTTTTTTCAACGCACTACACAAACTCACTTTTTATATTAGTTTTTATATTAGTTTAGTTACGGTGCGTGTTGTGAAGTTGATCTCAGAAGCATGGTTTACGTTTGGAAAAGTAAGAGAACAATGTATGTACATCTGGTGCTACCTTGAAATGACGCACTGTACGCTGGCATCAAGTTATACAATGTACTCTAAACTGGTACCAAGTTGTACAACAACGCACAAACCGTAAACTGACTTTTGAGTAACATGATCCAAAATTTAAATCATGCTACGGAGTTCAGGAAACACAATTTTGCGAGACAAAAGCCCGTGAATTTAACAGAGAATTCATTTAGAAATGTGCACACCGAGGGTCCGAAATGAAGAGAGTTGCCCATTTAGAGGAGTGCCCCACTCATCCCATTAGCCCAAAGGATTATGTGTGGGGGAGTCAGTTAGCCCTGTACGGACTCACAAAAATACCATAATGTTATTCCATATTCTTTTCTTAGCTTACCTCAGGTCATGAATGATTAGGATTAAAATTTAGTGTACGGTTCAGAATCGAAATGTGTTTATTTAGAGCATCAGGAACGAAAATCTCATGGTACATGTTAATAAATATATGTACTTCCATTAGAGTGTGTGTTTATTTTTAGACATACATTGCAATGTGTGTCTCTGAGAAGTAGATATCTACTATAACTAAAGGATACTGTTG
>VOMN01090975.1:0-27954 GCA_014899125.1 Orchestia grillus | reverse complement strand
CTAACCCCTGGCGGGGGCCGATAGGCTATGGATTGGATTGGATTGGGGTAGAATTAGTAGGAGAAAAACAATACAATAGAAATAGAAATTAGGGGAACAAGAAGAGGAGGATTCGCACAATTTTATTAAATTTAGAGCAAAAATTGTTCTTGATAATGACAGCTGATTAGTACTTCAATCGCAAAATTTTATTAAACTTAGAGCAAAAATTGTTCTTAAAAATGGTAGCTGATTAGTACTTCAATCGCAAAATTTTATTTAATTTAGCGCAAAAATTGAAGAGAAAATATATACTAATGTCGTGCAAAAGAAAGGAATTTAAGTCGGGCAAGTTCGTAAAGGGGATATGGGAATGAGGAAGAGGGCAGAATCGTTTGTCTGTCGGCTCTGAGATATTCGAAATTTATACTCTTCGTTTAATCCTGTATTGTGGATACCGACTTAACTGCATAGGATATATTTCAGGATACAGTTTAATTTTGAGAAATTTTATTTGACCCAACGGGTCACGTGTTGTCTAGCGTAGAATAAATTTAGCAAATAAATCATCCAATACCCTACGTGGCGTCTTGAGGAAAGTGAAAGACAAGTTACCAAGTAAGGAAAATACCGGCGTCGTATATGAAGTACCCTGAGGGGTGTGCCAAAGTGCCTACGTAAGGGAAAGGGGAAAATAAATAGGGAAGCGAATACGGGAGCACGAACGAGTCATCCACCGTTGGGACAACTTGTCCAAAATTTTCCAACACATGGACATGACCGGCCACATAATGCGATGGGAACAAGTGGATGTTCTGAATCATCAAAGAAACATAAGGACCCGGAAGTGCTTAGAATCATTTGTATAAAATTAGACAATCATTGTACAGGGTGGCGCATAAGTAACCCACCCTTTTAAAAAATATCATATCTACCGTATCATGTCTACCGATACCCAGTGTATCTTGCAGTAATAAATCTTTTTTTTTAGAGGGGATTTTTTTAAAAGGGTCAGTTACTTATGCGTCACCCTGTATATATGTAGGCATGTTCGTAGCAGACTATATTCTAGGCTAACTATCCCCAAGGCTGTGCGCGCCTGAGTCGCTGTACGCTTTCCAAGCGTATGCGGTAACCGTAAGGGCCATGCGGTGGAATGCAGGTGAGAGAGGCGTGATAAGTTGTGCTCATACGCAGGCGCCGCATTCTTGAGTCAAAGCTCATGCTGGGCAAATTGAGTAACGTCGAGTGGGGAGTGCGAGTAGTGTAATGTGATCCATCTCTTACGAGCGAGGGAAATTCCAGAGCATATATTGAGCCTGGTAAATGGCTGAATTCCATATTTAGGCCGTGGGAACGCGTTTCGATGTACCACACAAGAGTTGAGATACGCTGCAGTTTGGGAGATAGACAGTCAGTATGAGAGGGGCAGAGCCAGAGATCGGATAGCCATTGGACGTAGGGCGTCAGGCGAGATACTTTGTTATAGGTCCGAGAACGGAACCTGCTTGTAGATAAAACTTGCTCGAACTGCGAGCTTGGATATAATAGTTAATCTCTTTTAAAATACTGCGATAGCCCACCTGGAGCAGCTCGTTTGAGTCGGCCGGACTGAGTTGCTGTATGTGAGTTCTGCAGTCCGACAATGCGCGAGAGTTGGGGAAGTAGAATTCTGAGTTAAATCAGTTCAATACTAGTCGGATTAATTGCATCTAATCTCCCAGCTCGTTCGCTCTCTGGTTAATGCGAACTCATTCGAACAACTCGGCTGTTACTCATTAGGCAAAATTCTCACAGTCCCTTTTTTGCACATTTGTATTTGTTTGTACTTTTCCCTCCTGCTTATAAAACCCTGTTGAATAATTTATGACAAATGATTATAAGAAAGAGTTTCATTTTACCCTCGGAGTATCGTTAGGTCTCTGCGCGACCTGACTGCTCGGCCGAACGGCTACCTAGAAGTTTGAGAAAGACCGTACTTTATTCAGTACGTTTCATTATTATAATACAAATCTGTACTACAAGGTGCTTTTCAAATACAAAAAAAATAATTTTAAGCTAGAGCTAAATGAATGAAGAAAGCGACTTTTTCTTCTCTAAGTTACGAAGAACCACATCCAGAAGTCAAATAGTTAACTGCAATAGCACCTAGGAACTGCAAGTCAGCTTCAGCGTGCCTTCAAACATGAGGGCTGGAGGGCGAGAAGAGGGGTTGTATCCAGGAACTGCTGATCTCGTACGTATCCTCAAGTCATAATAATTTTCTCAGTCAATTTTTCCAGTAAAACGATACAGTTTATTTCTATTGGAGCATCACAACACAAGAAATGAGCATCATTTCAAAAGTGTTGAACGGGCCAATGAAAAACACTTTTATTTATGTTATTTAATTATTCAAAACCACTCTACCGATCACGGAAAGCAACATATGCAATGCGTAAGAATCGAGCAGTACTTCTTCCCACCACTACTAACCGGTGACAGAGCTCCCTGCACGTACTTGTCAACGAATTCAAACCAACTGAGAAGAGAGCAAGACATACAGCAATGGAATTTATAAGTCGCCACATATATGAAGACGCGGAGACTATACCCCCGGACCTCCAGCCACCCCACTTCATCCTCTTCCTTTACTTTCCGTATTGCACTAAATTTTGACACATAGTTCAGTACAGATTTGCATGCATTAAACGCTCAAAAAAATTTCAAATATGGTCACTCAAAATGCTTGCCCTGCCCCGGAAACTTATGCACAGCCGTGATCCGACTCGTCAACCAGATTTGACAGTTTACCTATGAATTTTCTTGAAAATTGCATTAACACTGTCGATTTGCTCAGTTTTTGTATTTCTGGCGCGGCCAGAAATAATATATTTTTAACTGCACCCGTACGCAGTATACATAGTTTACCGGGTCCAGAAGAGGGGCTTTAAGAGGCCTAACATTGAGACTGGTGAGGTAGTGGAAATTCTCCGTCAACCGTTTCTGACTTTTCCGGGGCGTGAAGAACGGAACCGAATCTTGCTGCCACACATATGGCAAGCCATTGGTAATCCTTGTTATCAAGAGCTTAACCTCAAGAGGTAATCCTTGCTTAGCAATTTCGCGTAGCAATCTGAATTGAGCCTGAGACCCTCTTTGAGAAGAGACAAAGGCAGTACATCACCCTTGCTGCAGGCATGCCCGAAAACAACATGTTGATAGAATTAATATTGAATTGTGGAAGTTGCTTTCTTTGCACTGTAAGAAAGGCAAAGATTGTTCTTTCAGTGTTCAAAGAGCATTGAGCAGCATTCATAATTTTTCTATTTATGGTCATCATCATACATGTTATTATCTTCCAATTTTCAGGTGGTTTACAGCTGTCCATTCCTGCTACCATCACGTGCATGAATGAACTAAAAACAAGTTTCCAAATGGCGTGTAATATGAGTAAATTTTTCTAGCAATTCTTAAAAAACAAGTAATGAAATTAATATCCAACTTTGCCCCGAGCAATCACATTGTACTTGAAATATTTTTGTGTGATTTTTTTAATCTCAGGCTGGAAGGATTTTTTCGTAACCGAATCAGATGCACATTTAAGCTAAAGAATTTGTATTTTTTTATACATAAATTTCCTAACAATACCCACCCTATTTTCGAATATATATATATGCTATGCATTTTTTATACACGATACATGCAAAGGTTCCGAAATGTCACTCATCGTGATTTCATAATCTATCGAATAAACTGGTAAAATAAACATAAATGTTTTTCACGAGTTTCATTTCATTCAAATTTATCCCCACAATCGTAGCACTTTTACAGACAAGCTGCATGTATGTTCGAATTCAAGTCACTAAAAATTATCGGTTGGCTCATAAAACGTAACTTTCTTATTTTGCTTCGGTTTTACTATGTACAGTTTACGCTTAATTTTCAAGAACTAACATCATTTATCCAAAATTCAATATCACTTTCACATATATAATCCATTATTCTGTTAATATACTTCCAAGTCTTCCTACTGGACGAATCAAAACTCTGTCAACTTTCTCTTTAAATGAGTTTTGTATAGTTTCTAGTTCTATTTAATGGCTTTCATTTATAGTATCCGCTCATACCGGTATATAATTTTTGACCTTTCTATTTAAGTTTCCTAATAACTCATCAATGCACAGGTTATTAGCAGCATCACTCTTTGCATCTATTTACACCTTGAGCCTTATGTCCTCCACGTACTCCTCGTAGTCGCATTGCACTTCGTACATCAATTCTAGAAGAGTGGACGTGTGGCTGTCGCGAACAGATGCTCACGTATACCGATGTGCCACATCGTTTGGTATTGGGTGTGTATTGCCTGTAGCTTTACAGACAGGGCGGCGTTGTGGTAACGTACATTTATTTTCTGATTAAGTAGGGTCACTGGTGCTAAGGCTCTACAATATTCGTCTCGGTGAAGAGGTTTGGTAATGTTTAGAGTGGAAGTTTAATGTGCCATCCGGGGTCCCCTGAACAGCTTGAGTCCAGTTGTAACAGAAGCTTCGGCAGGTGTGTTGGCTCACCATATTGTTGTTAATTCGAAGGACAACCTGACGTTCCACATTCTGGACCTCATGTTTACAAAGTGCCGTCACCTATTCGTAGGAGTTATTCAGGGTTGGATAGTTATCCTCAAAGTGCGCGTGCGAAAGCCTTTAGTGTTTGCGGGCAAAGTTGTGTACCAATGGTATGGAGACCAGTGTCTCTAGGCAGACACTTGTGTTACCTCAGGTTCGCCCAAGCTCCCAGCTGAATCGGTTTTTCGCGCTCGGTTCGTTTTTTTCCGTTTTCATGCCCTCGTTGTTATTGCGTTACGTTTTTCTTTCCCATTGAACTTAAAGCGCATCGGGGGCCATAAATGATACACGATGAAGTTCTAATGGTACCGGAGCAGAGACATATGTTTATAACTTACTCAGTTTTATCTAATCTGGCTTATTTCGTGTGTATGCTAGGTCCAGTTATAAGGGAGAGATTGGATAGCAGAGTTGTGGGAGTAAACGCCTCCCTTCTGTAAGTTCGTAAGATCTGTCCTCATGACGCTTTACTTGTCTCAACTCTAAAAAATCTTGGTGGTAACTTATCGTTCCTATGCCCTGGGTATCGGGTGTGGATCACTCCTCGCCCATGGTCGGTTTACCGAAGTAGGTACTCGATAGTCTATTCTCTCTACGTGAGATATATCGCAGCACCTGAAGTGTGGACTCTCTGGCATTTGCTCCTTACCGTGCCGACTTCTAAAAAACTGGATGAAAATTACTCCTTCTGAAATTAATGGAAAGGACTCTGATATTTGCTATTATGAATTGGTGTGGTAAGTGTTTTCAGGCATAGCACTGAACTGCCTTGAATATGAAAGAGCTAGCTATATTTAATCGCGTTTCGGTCTGAAGGTAGTGGCCCGCACTATTGTTCGATTATGTCGCAAGACCAGCCGTGACCCGTCGGGTCAAATTAAATTTATTGAAATCAAACCGTATCCATAAATATATCCTATGCAGTCAAGTCCCGTTTCCACAATACAGGATTAAACGACCATTACAAATTCCTAATACCTCTGAATCAACGAACAATTCTGGCCTTTATTTCATTTCCGTATCCACTTTACTAACTTGCTGGACTTGCCTTCCTTCCTCTATAGTGACTTGGGTGTGTAGTTTCTGTCCTGGGTCCGGTTTTAATCAAACAAGAAAGCAAGACGACCAGAGCATGAAAGGATGGGCGGATGTCCGTTGGTCCGTAGTTCCAGCATTAAACAATGCTTGCTATGGTCTGACTGTGTTCAGATGGACGGTTTCTGCCCTCCTATTGAGGTAGGGGGCAATTATGGGGAAACGGAAGTCCGAAATCCAGCACCTGATATGAAGTATCTTCATTCATGACTTCATTTCGAGTGGGTTCTTTGGTTGACCTATAGGGATAAACTCCTGTCCCGATTCATTTCTTGGCACGTTTTTGGGTTGAATCTCTTCCCATATTTCGTACTTTTAATAGTGAACGTTCTAAATACTACGTCACATTTCCTTCATGTTCGGCGGCTTCGAATCTGGCTATCGCTCTGAGCGCCACCAGTTCTGCTCTTCGAACAAGCGCTTCTTATTCTTCCTAACCTAGGCACTTTGTACCGATTTTCATAAACCGGGATGACGTTGAAGTGATTAATGAAAGTTATGACTTTCGCGTGAACATAACAACTTTGTGGCATTTTTGGCGTTGCTAGTATTACAGATCCTCCCATGTAAGAGATGGATTAACAGGTTGACTCTCATTTTCTACACAGGTAAAATCACATACCGACAAATGTCTCCATAGCGAATTTAAATATGAAGGCTTTTGGTTTCACAAATTTGGTTACTCTATCGATATTCTTTCGATTCAGAATTAGCTTATTTGATTGACAAACGAATTCGAAGAACTCAAAAATTTGTATTTATCGCGTGCTTTGGTTACATTCGGTTAGGTTAGATGATCGCGTGCACCATATGTGACCTACATCGGAGTCAACCATAGGTATAACCAGTTTTACAAGGGACTCCCGGGTAGCTAGACGCTTCACTCGTGAAAGAGTGAATATTAAAGGTTTTAGAAGACTACAGACTCCCGACTGAAATTTGATATTGATCAGAAGGCTGAATAACTTGCTGACCGGGCAGTCGAGCGACATGGAGAACCTGTAATTCCTTGATTTCTCCGGTCCGTTTTCTTTAAAGCCGGGGGGAGTACCCTCGATGGTGGCAAAATTTCTAGAATTTAAACTCCCAACAAGCTTTTGGGGCTGAAGTGCCCTGATTATAGCCATCCTATCCCTACAAGAGCTCCGTAGTGACGGGTAGTACCCATCTTAACACGTTGGTCGCGATTTCTCCATAGTGGTAAAATTTCATGTCTGAAAATATCTGTGAATTTAAAATCGCTTTGTTTTTACATATTTGCTTTTCCTATTATCTCATTCTAATCTGAAGCTAGCTTATTCGAGGGAAGGACACGAATTTCATGAACACCTACAAATTTGTGTGCTCTACGCAAGCCCATTGGTTACGTTCGGTTAGATGATCATGCGTACCACATACAGCGCACATCACGCTCGGTGTTGACCTCCACCTCTAATCTTCTCGTGATACACTAAAGTACTTGAGTTAGCCTTGATTGAAAAGCAACAATGAAAGATTTTGCGAATTTTGGCCGCTCGGAAAAAAGGTAAGACTTCCTGCTTCAGTGTGTCGAATACTGAAATTGAAGGTGCTGTAAAGTTCTGAAAAAACTATCTGGCCCTATTGGCTGGCAATGCTTCTAGGGAATTAATTTAGTCTTGCTCGGTATTCTGTAATTCTAAATAAATAGATTAATCCTTTTCTTGAATTGCAAAGAGACTCCATTCGCGAACATGACATTACCGTCATTTAAGAGCATACAGCAAAGAAATGGTTTCAGTAAACTATCGTGGGACCGCCAGACTTCAACGTCCTGCAGGTAAAACCAGAGTTTTTGACATTTCGAAAATAGATTCGATTGATAGGTGAACTTATATTTGGGATAGTTCCATTTCGAACTGTGGGAAATCCTATCCAGACTAGTTATGTAAAGAGGTGAGTAGACGCGAGATCTAGTGGCTTGCCCTAGTTGCATTCATGATAAACCCTGGCGCGTGGTTCAGAGGTTTGGATGAGAGAATTGTTCCTCTGAAAATTACTAGCGCCTCGTGCCATGAAACGAACACACTACTGCAGTTTGTGCTAGATTTCGTTTTCCTCTTGACAGGATGACGAATTTCGCTTATTTTATATCTAAATACAAAGAGGCTCTAGAACTGTAAAAGTTGGCTATCTGACTCACGGAGGCGGTATCGTTTGTCTTGTCAACCTAAAGATAAAACAAAATTCCCCCGAGATCCCCGGGAATTCTCGGTCGGCTTTACTCCTTGAAGATAACTTCCAGGAGAATTCTATGAACTTCTTAAGTGCGAAGTTTGGAAAGTACCCGTTCTTGTGTTACTTGCTGAAATTTTTTTGAGAAAGGCTGTTGAAAGTAAGTTTGGAAAGGGTGTAGCAGTTGACCCTCTGCCTCCACAGTGGGTCATACATGGTACATGCGATCATCTAACATTTAATGTAACCGAAGCACTACCGTGTATAAATAAGAATTTTCGAGTTGACTTCAAATTTGTGTTCGTTAATCGAATAAGCTTGTCCTGATTGGAAAGGAAATAGAGTAACCAAATTTGTGAAGCCCAAATACTTGATTTTTAAATTCTCAGAGGAATTTGTCGGCATGTAATATTACCTGTGTGGAGAATTGGAGTCAACGTGATGATTTAGGCAAATGAAAGTTGGGTCCTTCTGGTAGTTCTGTAGTATCAAAACTGTCGGTGCTATCTCGCGGAACATAAATCTGGGATAGTTGATAGATATGAATTCATGGTACGTACTCTTTTCCGCGATGAATATTCACATCTTTGGAGTAATTCGCCCCCGATTAATCGCCCAATTTTAATCCCTTTGTGGCAACTAAAGTTTCATTAGTTATCCAGTGCTTGTCTTAGCTGCTAAATGAGAATTAGAGTTTAATATTGATCATTGTTTTCAGGTTTCAGGTACATGTTGAAAAAAGTATAACGCTAAAACAAATTTTTTATCCGAATAAAATGGCTGGCAATTCGCCTAAGGTGACTACAATCGTGTACGAGTGTGACCGATGCAGTGATGCTTTTAACATCGGGCGTAACGTGCCGCTGCGTCTGCCGTGCGAGCACATCTTCTGCGAGCGGTGTCTGACGCACCTCTCCGTGCACGGCGATAAGAGGTGCCCCACCTGCAGGAGGATGATCCCCCAGCCCGTCAAGGACTTGCCCTTCGTCTATCACCTTATTCCATAGGACGGAGGGCTTCTGGTACCCGACTGAGAAGGACGTTGGAAATGTCTGAGCTACGGACTTGACCTGGATAATCGGCGGAGTACCTAAACAAATCAGGTGAGTTCGGAAACGGGGATTCTTGTAATTCAAGGGTACACAAGTAGGAATATTTCAGCATTTGGTAAACCGTTTTGGTCTTGCTTGAACCAATTTTTTACTCCAACTTATGCTGCCTCATTTCTCTAAGAATGGCTTTCAACGACGTCCCGGCTTTGCACTAAGTTTTCAATGCGTGATCGGATGAAGAACCCGATTCAACCCCATTTCGCTGCAAATTATTTTGAAAAAACTTGAGGCATTTTAAGTCTAGGATACTTGGAAAATTAATCGAAAAAACTAATCAAACTAGCATAGGTTAGGTTACAGGTCCTAGGTTTCTTTTCCCATCGGTGTTCCATAATGGGGTCAAATATTCAAATACAAACGCTTTGAATAATCATTCTTTATTAGAGCAAATACAATTAAAACAATTGAATGGCATCCCGCTGGGATGCTATTTCAGTTCATTACATAAATTCCATACCCACTGCGATCTTTCAAGAAGCTGTGGGCCGCGTTGTCCCAATCCGGCAGTGAACGGGTAAAATATTATCAGCTAGAACACTGCATATAACCTGTAAATGCCTAGTTTTATTGCTTCTTCAGTCAAATAAATTTGAGCACGTCCGCTTCATTGCAAGGGAAGGCAATAAGTCAAAGGACTCGCGGTGAGATGATGGTAAAATTCTTGAGTAAACAAGGGTTGGGAATAAGGTATTAGACATTGTGAACTTCGGGTATAAATTTGGTACAGATATGGTACGGGGTGGGTGTGTGGACGCTCTACATCGAATGCAATCTTGAACCGCATTCATGGTATACAGTTCATTAGTTGAATTCGGTGTAGATTGCAGTTATTCATGCATGCGATTATCGACTAATAACAATCGCTCGCCTTCCTCAATTCCTCGAATTTAAATTTAGCACAAAGTCCCAACACTTGTTGCGTTGAACCCGCTGAGCTCCTCAAAAACGATGTTGTTCAGAGCTTGCCAGTCTCAGGAATACGAAGAACCGTCGCCAGCGTCGGTCAGGACCGCAGGCAGTCTTCTCAGACGGTGGTGTAGTCTGACACTCGAGCCGATCAAGATGCTGCCCCAAGTCGGGGATGGTGTAAGCCATGCTTGCCTTGGCAACACATAAATGGATAATAGAAACTAGAGGGATTTTAACAGCCGTGAAACAGAAGTTCCCGGAGCTTTAATGAACAACGTTGGTGATAATTTTTAGGTGGGATTTACGAGACTGATGTTCGGTGCAAGACATGTAGAATACAATTTTCAGGCTCGTGTAAAAGCTGGAAATGAAATCTACGTTCACACGAGTTCGTATTCTCGTTTAATTATAAAATCATTTTTGTAACTAGTTTCATTGTTTTGAATTCGTACATTGAATGGGCTCCTCAAGTTTAAAATTTAGACCTCTTAAAATTTTTTTGTGGAGATCAAGCGCGTCATTTCATACGAACTTTACTCCCCTATTAATCGAATAACTTCGAATTTAAAAAGATTTCTCTTGAATATTGGCGGAACCTTTTTTGATTGAAATATTTTATTCCGTGAATAATTCAAATACTCTCGACCTTGGCATTTCCCGTAAAACTCTTCGTTCTGGATGGGCAGCGAATAGTTTCGCAAGTCCATTCTTAAAGCTGCCCGGAGGGAGAAATTCGCGGCACTATTTGAGGGTTATGGAAACAACTTTGTAAATTGGTTATGAAAGACCAGATGGCTTTCAGTTGGCAAAAGTAGACGCATAAAAATTGCGTGGAGCTTGAACAGACACTATCACCTGGAAAAGTGGGAAAATGGACCAAATATCTCAGACGTGTTGTTTACTCGTTGAGCAAACCAAAGATATGGCAGTAGTCAAAAACCTTTGTCTCGCGAGTTTACGTCTCCGTGTTCGAGAATTTCGGCATGCGGGAAAACCTAATTTTTTGTTCCTGTTGCAGACCTAAAGTATGATTCGTCGGCTCCCACACCGACGCCTCCGTCGTGCGTCACCGGTCAGGCTGGGCTATTGCATTTCTGAGGCTGACTACATCCCCTTTGCGAGGCGCGGTCGTAAGTAATTGCTAAGCAGGTATTCGTAATGATGTGAGCCAGTCGGTCGGTGGTCCAGGCTCCAGTTGCTGGATGCTTANGGGAAGAGAGGTGATCTTTGCGGTGGCTAGCTACCGCTGGCAATGTACTTGAATTTAGACGGTTAAATGATCAACTCGTTGACTCTGATTCTACACACACACGGGTAAAATTACTTGCCGACTAATATCTCTACTGTGAATTTAAAAATGAAGGATTTTGGTTTAAAAAATTTGGTTACTCTATTAATTTTCTTTCTGATCGGAACTAGCTTCTTCGATTGATGAACACAAATTTGAAGAAACTCGAAAATTTGTAATTATGTATGATAGTGCTTTGGTTACATTAGGTCAGGTGAGATGATCACGTGTACCATTCATGACCCACTGCGGAGGCAACGTGTTGAATCTTTTCTCAACTCCGTGAGACAAGGAAGAATAGCTTCATGTAGCTCAATTTGCACGATTGCTTCGCTTCCTCTTATAAAGAGTTGCCGAAACATCTGCCCTCGAGTTTCAAGCAGTTCCCTGTACGAATGTCGGTTTTCACGTTGACACGCCGTTTTTAGTAAATTATTCCAGTCCTCAAAATTCAGAGGTCAACCTGAGATATTTTAAATTGAAATGTATGATGAACATTCTGCTACTTGACTGCGTACGATGAGCCTCGCCGCTAACTTCTTTGTCCGACAGGGTCGGCAGAAGAAAAGTTTCGTATTTGACGATTAGATGACGTAGTCGATGTATTATTCGGTACATCCCAGGGTGGATACTTCAATTTGATTAGTCTTGGTGGATTCTAGTGTACAAACTTTTAACTATTAAAATTGCGATTTAAAAATTTCGGCCACTCCAGGTCACCCGATCCCTTGTATAGATGAAATAAGCTCATTCTACTAAACCCAGCCTAGATTAAATTCTTTGAATGTAAATAGGTTATTTCGTTCGGGAACGACTAACTTTAGTCCCTTGTGCAGTTGCTGCAGGACTTTGGCTGCCCTGCAGCGAAGGACACGAGCCGGTTGCAGATGGGTAGGATGTCGTCAGACTTCAATGGTCGACACAACGCTCGTTCTCTACGCTCACAACAGGGATCAAAGTTACGGGCTCAGACTTGATAAGGGTGTTACCACTTCAGGTTTTTAGTAGTTTGAACGCCAAATTTTAGAATGACTGATATTCGCAAAGAACTTTTAAAATCAATTTTGAGGTCAGTGAGAAATTGCATGAACTGACGCTTGAATGTATTTTTACGAACGAGAGACTTGCACAATTATTTTACTTCGACGCAATTGTGTTGCGTCGCCGTTAGCGACGCGACTACCACTTCTGCTATATTGAGTGAAGTGATGTCAAGACAGGGGTACCACGTGTGGTTGTCGATCGTGATCGTCCTTTTAAGAGTCCGGGATTGATATTCTTATCATGAATAAAATCTTACTGTAGAGCCCGACACAGCGGAGTTTGAATTTTCATAATCCTTCAGAAACATAAGGGCAGAAGAATGAGGGGCGTTGGCGACACCAGAGATTCCCGGGTTCTCTCTCGGCGAAGATGTTTCTTCAATGAACATAGAGTTGTGGTGATATCAAAAGAAAATGCATCAGATCTTCGTGTCCTAGCCATTATCTCGATTGATAATTAACAACCAGCGATGAATGTGGGATTCCAATTGTTAATATGTTGGAGGGACATAAAATCTGCGTGTCAGGCTCATTTCGAGACAGCGAAACTAAGGATTTCTGGTAAATAGTTGATTACGAACAGAGTGGAAACCGGGGCTGTTGGACCTCGTTGTATATGAAAGATGAAACGTTGAACGGTGCTATAAAGGCCATTTTTCCTTGGAAAAATTTTCCACTCTGAACAGTCCACTGAACTAGTATGACCGTGAGCAAAGCAATAGAAACCGCCGTTTGAAAAGTCGTATTACGCGCCAGAGATGGCTCATTTTCTAGTCGGAAAACAAACCCGTTCTATGGAGTTCTAAGCGTGAGCAAATACAGTTGTCTAAAAAGACTTTGATGACCTATCAAATCAACGTCATGACAAAGCGATTGTCGATGAATATAGTGACTTAATTTTCGACTTGACACTTGGCTCTCGAAATACTCGAAGCTGCGAACAATTGAGAACTCGGTTTGTGTGACGACACAGGACGTGCCGGTGGCTACGGACAGATTGTTAACTTGGTTAACGTTGATTACTATTCGTGCATCTCGGGCCTATGGTTAAGATCCAGAAATTGTCATCGTAAGAGAAGTAGGTTACTTTCTTAAGGCTTTGAATGTCGATTGATCCCCTTTGAATCGAAGTATGTCTTTGGATACCAGCGGCCTGGCTTCTTAGTCTCACAGCATTTCTATTAAAGGACTACTGTCAAGAGGTTAAACTCCGCTTTCGTGACGGTGAGACTGAAAGTCCTGTTTGAGGAAATAGGGTAGTTGGGAGCTTCATAATGTAACTCTCCCCTTCGTTACCAACTGACCTAGTTGCTTGGCCAAACTCTAGACACGTAGAGATCTCCATACGCCGTCTTCTCCGTGCTTGGCACCATGCGGCATCGAAAATTTCAGGAAGATGAAAAGGAGTCTTGAATGGACCAGCTGTCGGAGAGTGGGAAAGGCTCAAGGTAGGGGAGACATTCAGTTGCGCATAGAATTATTCAAACCTTCGTAGTGTTCTTGAATATATTTGAAGTAAGCTGTCGGGGCATTTTTCATAGCGATGCTTGCGCTCAGAGCTTCCAAGAGCTTTTGGATGAAAATGTAGAATTGGAAATTGATTTTCATTACCGAAAATAAACAATGCTTCAAACCTTGAAACGGAATAATTTGCTTTAGCACCGTTTTGAAGATATGAACCGCTCAAATGTTAACTGTAGTAGCAAAGTTTGGAAAATGCCCGCGATTAATACGTGTGAAAAATGCATTCGTGAATTACTGATACACAGCTCTGCATCTAGATCATTTCCTTACAAAATCCAACTCGATCTGGCACCCTGATTCAGAGCTTAATTGACTAGAAGTTGAAGCAATGATTACTTCATCATGGTGGAGTACCCGTGTATCCAGTCATTTAAACTTAACACGGAGCAAACTCGCTACTTCATCACTTCGTGCATTGATCTTGCATGGGGCATAGAATAGGCCATAGCCAATGGGGTTAGATTTGTCTACTGCTTGCTATGGGAATAGTCCCTTGGGGACGCTGTCGAGTCACCTGAACTCGAGCGGTGTCTCCAGTTTTTACATTCTTCACTGCCTCTTTTCTCACTTTTATATCTTGCTTCCTCGCACCGGGAATACTACAGAAGAACACACCTGTGGATAAATCTCACGATTTCTACCGTTTTCACTAAATGATCTTTTCTTTTGGCTCTTTATAACTAATTTTATGCAAGTAAGGAGCTTTTACCCTTCTCTTCGATTCTAAAACCTTCGGGGGAGGATCCTGAGTATTTCTGCTAACTGGGTGCAGAAACTGAAAGCTCAGGTTTTTTGACTCGCTAACTTTGGAAATTTACATATGGTACCTAGGAATAAGGAGTTAATATCAACATCCTTGTGCCTTTAGTGGCCATTTGGAATGTTTGATCCATGAAGAAACGCAGGGTTAGCTGCCTTATCGCACGGCTGCGCTGTGCGGCGGCGTGCGAATTAACCATAGGATCGTGGGAAGAAACTTGCTTTAGTGACCGTTGCAACCGTGAAGATACTATTTTCTTTTCGAAATTTTTTTTAGAAGTAGAGATAAGTTTTAGTCAACGTCTAAATGGAAATATAGATGTCGTGAAGTATTATGACTTACGACTTCCTAATGATATAAGCATATAATCATGATATATACCATGAAATAAGCATGTTATGATACGAGCAATGATATAAGCATGTAATCATGATGTGAGCAATGATATAAGCATGTAATTGTGATTTAAACAATGATATAAGCGTGTAATCATTCAATGTTCTGTAACAATTTCACCAACTTGTGTACTAGATCAATGTAAAATTAGAGAATTCGTTGATATGTAATAATTTATTCATATGGAAAGGAATTTCATGAATTTAGTATTTCACGGAATAGAGAGCGAAGAATTGGGAGCTCTATTTTTGATTTTTGTCTCCCGGAAATTCATTGGTTAAATCCCTTATAAATTTGGACGACTTATCTGTTTTATAATTTTGATTTGAATTCTGTTCAAATACACTTGTTCTCAAAACTTTTTCCGTTAAATTAATTCTCGATTGATTTCTAATTCTCAGTGAGACAATTCACTGAAACTCTGTGCAGTAGATGAGCCACCTTTTGTTTATTGAATTTCAACGACTCAATTGTGCGTGTTCTATGGAAGGGACATGAGGACGTACAGAAAATCGTCATGAATTCGTAAATCTAGAACTCTTCATGACTTTCCCCGTTAAGAAAAAAGTAGGATCTCATATGTGTAGCGTCATAGGATGTCTCGAAAAAATAGAACAAATTTTTCAATGGTCATTAGTGATTTGCTCCATTGTTTTTATTAGCGATTTTTTTTATCGTTATATTGGGGAATCATTTTATTGCTCAATTAGACATTTGCTTTGTTCTATCGGGGATTTGTTCCACTGTGAGATATTTGTTCCATTGTTCTGTTGGGGATTTTCCTTATTGTTTAGGTAGTTTTCAATCACCTGAGGTTAAATGAAGTGAAGGCAACTTTAACAGTACCTTTCAGTTAGATATTGTTTTATTAGGCAGCGGAAATAAACAAATCGTTTCGGACGTTTTGCTCAGGTGGAAATGCTTTTGTGTCTTTAGCATTACCCGGGATTTTTTGAGCAGGAAAGCAGGATGTATAGCCATAATTGAAAGGCTTAAACGGTTACAATAACTCAATGTTCCTCTCATTCTTCTTCCTAAAGTTCCATTCTCTTCGGCAGCCTCAGAGACAATGCATCAAAGTTATCGAGATAACCGACAACAGGGAAGATAAGTTACTAGAGAATTCCAGAAAAATGGAAAGTAACATCGTTGCGATTCACAAAGCCGTTGCTTGGTTACAGTCAGGATAGAATCCTAGCCGGTGGGCGCTAGTGTCTAGGCCTTTAGGAGGCCCGTATTGGCCTGTAGAGATAAGGCGAGCCCATTGTCCATTGGAGGGAGCCCTGTGAATGGTCCTTATCGCCTTCCAAGGACGCCACCACGGCCGCTTAAACGGTCTCTAAAGATTAAGTGATGCCTTAGCACTTCCCCGATAGAGGGGAGCACGCACGTTCCACTCCCGCTGAAAACGGTTGTAAAAAATGTCCTTGTTGACGCAGGGTGAAAGCATGCCTGCGTAAAATATGTGCATTTTTCCCCAACTGATAAGTTTCTGAGTGTGGGTTCTAATGGCCAAATAACTGTAAAATAATGGCCAAAAGGGCATTCGTGGGTAAAAAGACGAAATCTGGAAATGTTATATCCCGAAACACTTTTTTTTATTAGCGTAATTCTAAACTCCGACAACAGGAACGAGAAAGCTGAGAAGCTTACATTTGTGTACGTGTCGTATATTCACTTTTTCACTTTACACTTTATCCGTGAAGATGGTCAGCGAAACTTTCTTCTTTTCAATCACAAAGACAAAAACTGCTGGCATAATGATTACATAAAAATGTGCATACATTTTTACGCACATTCGTCAAAAATGGTAGCCAATATAAATCCAGCGTACACGCAATTGCCCGCACGCAATCGCCCACACGCAATTGCCCACGCGCAATTGCCCACACGCAATTGCCCACACGCAATTGCCCACACGCAATTCACACGTAATTCACACGCGTGTGTTTATCGTAAGAGTACAGTCTGCAGGATGAAGTCCTCGATTAAAATATTGCTTGAGAAATCCAAAATTTAAAAATTTAAACTATGTAATGAATGGTGTGTACCTCCAAAAATTAAAATTAAATTTGCTTGCATCGCGACACATACGATTATAATCAGTCTCGATACACCACTTCAGAAACTTCAGGAAATTGATTGACGAATTAAAACTATGTTAAAAATTAAAAACTGTTCCCTCCCTTAGCAGGAAGAGAGGATTTGTCGGAGAATGAACCTCAGAGCTTCATTTGGTAGCGTCAACAGATAGATGGGACCTCATCTAGGTAGAATCTATTGGATACAACCTCAGAGCTTCATTAGGTCATTTTAATAGATACAACCTCAAATAGATACAACCTAATAGGTACAAGTCCAGGGCTTCATTAGGTCGTTTGAATAGATACAACCTCAAATAGATACAACCTAATAGAAACAAGTCCAGAGCTTCATTAGGTCGTTTTAATAGATACAACCTAATGGATACAACCTAATGGATACAACCTAATAGATACAAGCTCTGAACCTCATAAGGTCACGTCAATGGACATAAGCCGCTCTCACAGCCCTCAACAAACTTATATTTTTCTTCACAGCGAGATTCCTGAGCAAAGTCGAAACTTCTGGGCAGAATAGAGCAGCTGGCTCTCAGAAATCGATGGCCATGTAGCTGGGCAGCGGGTCGGACAGCGCACAAAATCCCTCCAGCGTGAGGCGACATCGGGGCAGGTAGAGGGGAAGCTCCCTGCGGGGCGGCGCAATGTGAGACAGACGGTATAATCCGACTACACACCGGCGCAATGTGAGACAGACGGTATAATCCGACTACACACCGGCGCAATGTGAGACAGACGGTATAATCCGACTACACACCCCTAATTACCAGTACAGGGTGGCCCAAAATTGAAGTACCCTTTCATGAAATTGTTTCCTAAATATTTGTTAGCGTATCCGTGCTACCGACATCCGTGAGGGTACCTTACTTTTGAGCCACCCTGTATGAGTAGGAAACGAGTTCTCTTTTAGACAGGTGTTGTTGAAAACCTATGATAACTCTTTATTTGCCAATTTTTCTGTTGGTTTTGTCGATTTTACGTATTAGGGCTTTTAATGCAGAGTTGAAATGAAATTTTATTTTTCGTCTCAACCGTGCATTGAAGGTCCTAATTTCTAGCTACCCGAGCTGTTTAAAATGAAGGCTGATCAAACTACAGCGCGGCCTAGAAGCAACTGGCCCTTGCGTTGATGAGTAAATAGGATACCAAGTTGTAAGGTATCCTATTATAATATGTATTCCAATTAAAAGGGTCAGTTACTTCTGGGCAACCCTGTATAAAGATGAAAATAACTGTCGCACACTCAAAATTAGGTTCGGAACTGGACGCGCTGCAGAATCTTACAGAAACTTCAGATTCGTGAAAAATTGGAGCAATGTTAACAATCACATTTACAATTATTTTAACCTGATTTCTTCTTGCAGAAATGATGCTACATGCTCGGTGTCTCCATATCTACGCACGAATAACGGCAATAATCAGAGGAGAGTTATTCAAAATATATTTTACCATGGTGTAAGGATACCAAGCACATGAAAAATGACCAGGAGAGAGCAAAGAGATGGGACAAGTAAGTAGGCTTCTTAAAAAACTGAGAATCTAAATAGTGTATTCACACACAGGATCCCCTGGGAATATCAACAGCAAGTTAAAAATGAAGAAAATGAGAAGGCATGGTAGAGACAGCGAAGAAGGTGGGGCAATTGAAAGAAGCAAAGCAGGCACGAAAGATAGAAGTCCCGAAGGCCTATCTATGGTTGAGGTAAGCTAATAGTGCCCGCCTGGGGACTATTAGCTAGATAGATAACCCTAACCCTATATCACTAGATAGATAACCCTATATCACTAGATAGATAACCCTAACTGTATTAACTGAATTGTAAATCCTATGCCTTCAGGTGGGACAACTATTCTGAACTTATACTCTTCGTCTTATCACATATCAAATAAAATACCAAGATTCCTTTAGATTAAATTTTCTTACGCAACGACATTCAGCAGCCTATCATCAACACTGCAGTATGTATATGAGCTCGTGTGGAAATGAAAACGAAGAAGCCAGCCAGGCAACCAGCAAACTGAAATTATATTCCACTCTATAATAATACACAGTTGCTTGGTTGGTTGGTCCGTCTCTTTGTCACTCTCTGAAGGATTTAAGTAGGAGAAAACTTCCGGATCCGTGTTCCTTATAACTAATAGCGAGACTGTCAGATAATGCAATCCGTATCAGTGATGCTGAAAATAACATTTCATGTCGGAGCTACCGTAAATAAGAGGGCATCTTAAGAATCTAACATTAATGATCCCTTCATTTTCGGCGGGGCGCTCTACTGGCAATGTATAATGCACAGTAATGGTAGCTGCTTAGGTTGATAGCAGGTCTCTTCGTCTCCATTATTAATTCTTAGAAGCATATAATCTATCTATCTATCTAGTACAATACTAAAACTCGGGACGTCTTGCTTGTTTGCTTGCTTGAAACCTAACACAGAAGAGAAAAAATAAATATCTCAGAAGAAGCTTTGAAATTTAAATTCCCTAACAATGGAACCTGAGAGTCTTTCAACTATTCGCTCTTATATCTTAGAAGAGAAAATCTACACTTATGTCATGTAAAAGAAAGGAATTCAAATCGGGCTAGTTAGTAAAGTGGATACTGGAATGAGAAAGAGGGCAGAATCGTTTGTCTGTCGGCTCTGAGATATTCGAAATTTATACTCTTCGTTTAATCCTGTACTGTGGAAACCGATTCAACTGCATCGGATATATTTTTGGATAAGGTTGATTATGATCAATTTTATTTGACCCAACGGGTCACGTGTTGTCTACATAGTTGTTACTATAAGTTCATCTTCTGTGTACATTGTAGTGTGACTGATCTGGTAATATGGGACACATACGATGTTAATCTGATCCCGCCACTCTGATATGCGACATTGTCGTAGATTGGATACTGAACATCGTACTGTAAATGAGTGTAGTCTAATAGGAACAAAATGTTTTATTAGGTAGAATACGATATAATAATTTTGAATGACTTTGTTTATGAAAAGCAAGTTTATTCAGGGGAAATGAAAACGATGATTTGTGATCCATTACAAGCTTTGCTGGGAAAATCCCGTTCATATTAAGAATAATTACAGCAAGTGTTGCTACTTTTAAAAATCAAACGATTATGTAGAAAATACGTATAAAAATGAAGTACGAAAACACAATGCAAAGCTATTGAAAACAATGAAGTGTAAAATATCGCTTGTGAAAAAAGGGCAACAAATGCTATGTCCTTGGTTAGTGCAAGTCCAAATTAATTTGATCTACCAATCTAGGCTATCTATACTAGTAGAGCGCCCTGCCAAAAATGGCGGTACAAATCATATTAAATTCTTAAGATATGTACCTATTTATTTGCGGTAACTGACATGAAATATTGTTGTTTGTAGCATCACTGATACGGACTGCCTCATCTGACGGTCTCGCAATTAGTTTAGGAATACGGACCCAGGAATTTTATCCCCGTCTAAATCCCTGAGAGCGTGACAGATGGACCAACCAAGCAACAACTGTGTTTTAGTGTATGGGGATAATCCTAGAACACTGATCAGCTTATTTGTTGGTTTGTTGGTAACAGTGCGGTTGTGGTAGGTCTAGCGTGAACCGAGAGGGAATACATTGAAGTTTTGATAAAAAAATAACGTGCGAAATTGAACTGCAGATATGGTATACGATGTGACACCTGACTTGTCAGGTGCCATTAGCGAGCTCTTTTGTGTCGCCCGTTGTGGTAAATCACGTGGTGCAACAATTTATAAATTATTCCTTGAAATGCGTCGAAGTACTCAATGAACCAGTGTATTATTCAGGCAGGAAGCTACTAAATTCGTACTACATGACACAAGAAACTCAGCCACGGTATGAGTCAGGATGGCGTACACACACACGTACACAGGGGTCCAATAAATGTACCTGCTGTTTGCAGTTCAATAACTTCGAAGCCAAAGACTTAAGTTAATGCATTTCGATGATTACTGTAATCATCAAAGTAGCCGAGGATATGTTATTCTGAAAATTTGAGAAGGTTTTTTTGGTTCCGAAGTTATTGAATTAAAAACAGCAGGTACATTTTTGGGACCTTCGTGCGTATTGGTATAGTGGAATCTTGAGGAGTTATTGAAAACATGATTTGTTGGGCCACTCAAGGTAAAAAAATAAGGTCCTCTTCGTTAGAGATCGATGCCAATTAGCTTTGAAAATGATTAGCTGGGGCCCGGCAGGCAGCAATATGCCAGGGGCAAAAAATAAGTCACCGATTCGAGCAATTTCGAATACTCGCGAATTCATTAACTCGATTTTCATGTCGTGGACGAGTGGCGAGCTGGCAAATTTCCTCTAGCAAATCCATCGATAATTGGCGAACGTAGTAACAATGACCACACAAACACACACAGAGAGAGCTAATTAGTGTGCCGGGGGAATGTGTGTTACAAAACGTTGCCAGTATTTCCTAGCCCGCTCTGCACATCCCCTCATTAGCCTCTTTTGCGTAAAAACTGAACACTGACTGCGGTTGTGAGGGCAATTACGATTTGAACGTTATCGAACCGTCTTCGAAATCCGCATTGATGAATGCTTTCATCACTGCAAGTCGGCAGTTTCTGATATTACTCATTAGATACTTGTTATAAAATACTGCCACAGCTTGGCTAATTATTAATTAGTTAACATAAAGCTTCCAATTCATAGAGGGACCATTAAATATGGACTCGAAAAAAAGAAGAATTTCTGTGTCAAGATTATTCGATGGTTTTCGAAATTTGTCGGATAAATTAACCCAAAACGACCTTAAACAGGGTGCATTTGACGCTCTGCTGTCTCTCAGAAACGATGGGAATAGGATTAACTTTGTTGAAATCTAAGTGCCTTGTCACCAATATTCCACGTAAGGTTAAAGTGATAGTTAAGGAGATATAATTCTAGAATTACATAATTTTTAGGTTCGTGGTATTCCCACTATCACTCATGCGGAAGAGTGAAATTTACTTCGTTGCAAAACACGGGTCCCACCCGGTATGTGTTCCATGACTAAAATTGTGCGCATGCAATCATTACGTTCCTAAAAGGGCTTAAATCAGTTTTCGTTTTGCAGGTTTCTTCCATTTTATCGTGAAAAGTCAAGCTAACAGTAGTATTATTGATCGGTAGGTTCATTTGAAGCGAAAAAATCACTAACATCTGCTGAGAGGCTAAAGAACTTCTCGCACCCGCACCGCCGCCTAAAGGAAAAAAATTAATTATCAAATTTACTCTCTCGAGCCCTGCGTGTTGGTTGCGAGGCACAGACCTTCTCCAATAGGAGCAAGAATGACATACCGGGATCAATACTAGTACGTTCAGTGTTAAAGTAGCCTGTTATGCAAATGATACGTACATCCTACTCCACACAGGAGCCAACAGATCGTACACCCAGTGTACTTGCTCGTCCTTAATGTCAGGTATGGGCCAGAACTGAAGCTGCCATTTCTGATAGGAAACTCGAGTCGAAGATGTCACTGGGAGGCCGATGATGCAGTTTACACCTGCGTCAAACACAAAGAAAGCACATGTATATTCCTCGAAAACGTGTTTAGACACATGCACTTCCAAAGACTATTTTAAGGCAACACTTCAAGAAGATGGTTCAAAGAACACATGTCAAACAATGACATTTAAATATGAAAGACGCTTAAAAAAAGTGTTGAAAGTACAAATTTTAAAAGATGGAGTCCATTAATAGAAGAAAGCATCCAAACGGTGAGTTAAGGCTTCGAACATTTGTTCTGAGCAACACATATTACTGGGAGACTTTCAGGACTAAAAATCTCTGTGTAATTGTACCAAGGTCCTCTGCACATTACACCAAGGTCCTCTGCACATTACACCAAGGCCCTCTGCACATTACACCAAGGTCCTCTGCACAATACACCAAAGTCCTCTGCACAATACACCAAGGTCCTCTACACATTACACCAAGGTCCTCTGCACATTACACCAAGGTCCTCTGCACAATGTACAATCCGTGACGTACGAGCCCGTGGCGAAACACGGCGTTTGGGATTTTTTATTTCTTCCTGCCTTGTTTACTGAAGGATTTCAGACCTTCGTGTTGTTGCTACAAAGTTCGTGCCCGAGGTCTGGTGCTAGCATAAGTGGGACACGAACGTACTGTAATCGATAATAGTGTTATTGCCGGAGGCTTACGTCATCTGAACTTTCTTTTTCGTTATCTGGAAGTGACAGAGGTACCTACTGAATTTTATTCTTACGATGAAGTTAGCAGCCGTGAAAATCAATGAATAAGTGATCAGCGTATAGTTCTTTCCTTGCAATACATTAGGTTGCTAGTTATCAATCCATGCAATGCATTAGGTTGCTAGTTATCAATCCATGCAATAGATTAGGCTGCTAGTTATCAATCCTTGCAATACATTAGGTTGCTAGTTATCAATCCTTACAATACATTAGGCTGCTAGTTATCAATCCTTACAATACATTAGACTGCTAGTTATTATTCCTTGCAATACATTAGGATCCTAGTTATCAGTCCGTGCAATACATTAGGCTGCTTGTTATCTTAAAGCTCCCTATCCGATGATGCGAGGTCCAAAGAGAGTGAAATGAAGGGACTGGCAGTGTGGACTAAAGTGAATGGGGAGCAGTGCACAAGGTGTATTCCTACACGAGATCCTCTACCTCAAGAAACAGCGAGTAAAAACACAGAGAAACGAAAACGAAGAAAAGAGACAGCGTGAGGTGTGGAAATTTAAAGGATGCATAGTGGGCCAGAAAGATAGAAGTCCCGAAAGCCTGGATGAAGCTGAGGTGCCATAACAGCGCCCCTTTGGGGGACTCCAGTCCCCGTAGCATTCGGTAGACAAAGCTAACTGAAGTAACCCTATTTCCTCAGAACTGCCCCACGCTCCGTGTGTGGTGCCTTCGCGTATTGACCCCTGCGTTAGCGGCCAGGCGTATATTCTGCCACTAAATTTGCATTGGTATTAGTACTTCCAAAATGGTTAAAAAAATCGTAGTTGGAGAAATGAGTCACATCATTTTGCTCTATTTAGTTGAGGAAAAAATTGCATATTCTAGTCGACCAAACTGCAGAGGCCGTTGTAGTTTGTTTGTCAGTGGCACATCCGTATGGTGAATGGTGACCCCGGGATATTTCCGGGCCAGTTGGCACCCTTTTTCCACCCCGTGTGACTAAATAATTCACTCGTAAAGCCCCTGGTCAATTGTAATGTACTTCAAATTTCGACATTTCCTTCGAGATCACAGCAGGGGTTGTCGTCTCGTACGCCAAGGTGTTCGACTGCACGTGTCTGCTTGAAATCTCACAGGGTAGAAAAAAACTTGCTTTCGTCATGTTCCCGACTGAGTTAAAGCCGGGAATGATAACTTCTTTCCGGGGAAACAAAATTAGAAAGACAATGCAAATGCTACATCTGTGCTGACATTTTTTTACCTTACTTTTTATCTGAAAACTTTGCTGTTGCGGCCAGTTCAAAGAGTATTTACTGAGCATCGGCAAGCCCGGCAATAAATCCCATGTAAATTGAAAGCGAGCTCAAATATTCGCGAGAAGCCGGACATTTTCTACCGTTTTATACCACGAGAATTTAAGAAACAACTTTAACCCCACCGCGTCCAGTTCATCGCTGATGTAACGATATAATCAATACATTTTAGCCTTAAATTCTTAATTTTGTTCTAAACAGGGATGCACGTGCATGCAAGAGCACCAAACGCGATCGACTCAGCATTTCGATCATTCAAAAAAGAAGCTGATTTTTCCAGGGTTGTCCACCTGGCACCCAAGTCGCATCACACCGTGGCGTCAACCCGCCACTGTGAGGCGGCGCCGGTCCCCCGCTCTGTAGTCTGACGCCCAAGAAAAAGTTCCCTCCCGGAAGAGAACAACACACGGCGCCGACATCGTCAGGAGAACCGTGGAACATGGACACCTTGTGTCTGGAATGAGAAGGTCAACATTATTTTGCAGTTGCAGGAGTTACAGTTGAGCGTGAGTGTACGGGTGGAGTGGCTTGACAGACGGAGTGGGTAGGTACGTGAACTTGCTTATCAGTTGAGTAGTTGTAGACTCCAATTAGATACGTTGAAACTTCCTTCTTGTTACCATAGCTCAGGATCACTCCTATCAAACTATTTGACAGGCCATGGAACGAGTTTCAGCTCCGTACCTCAGTTGTACATACTCTCATGCCAAGCTTCAGTCCAAGACGCTCGTCTGGTTTCAACTTGGCAAGAATCTGCCGCCAGGAAGCACATCAAGATAGCGAAATTTCATACGTCGATCGCTGAGGTTTTCAAAAAGTGATGAAAACACAGTTGACTCGTCGATGTGAAACGGCAAGGTAATTTAAATAAGAAGAAAGACTATGATATTGTTAGCAACATAAAATATAATTCATTAAATCAAGGAAAAATGACTGTATATTATTGTTAGGAACTAAAAATATAATTTACACATACCGTCTTCTACTAGTGGCAAAGATACGTGAATAAGTCAACTTTCTCCTACCTTTTCAGACAATATATGAGCTACACTGTTCAAGCCCTCCTATCTATTAATTAAGGTAAATTTATGGTATCAATTAGTAGTATTATTAAGAATATTTATGGTATCTATTTGTGGTATTATTAAGATAATTGATGGTATCAATTTGTTGTAATGCTAAGATAATTTTGCGTTATTAAATTTGTGGTATTGAGATGAATTTGTGTTACTAAGTTCGCGATATTATTAGGATAAATATGTGTTATTAAATTTATAGTGCTATTAACATAAATTTGTTGTACTAAGGTGGATGTGTATTATTAACATTTTCGCATTAAAAATATTAATTTTTAATTCAACCATCTTTTCGACCACTTCGAACGCTTCGGCGGTTGTTGAGATAACATTGGACATGATAGTAAGTCCTTTAATGATCTTTTCGTGCAACAACTCTTCTGGATCTCTGCACATTTTGAACAAATCCAGAATGTTCACAACGTGACCAACGTGATCTTGAAAGCATTCCCGCAAAATCCCGTCACTGCAAATCACGCACCAGTAACCACCAACCATTTCATTAGTACTGCAAAAAGTGGTGGACCAAGAGTTATTCGAAATTTGATGCTTTTTCTGTTCGAGTACTGCAAATAGTGATGGACCAAGAGTTATTCGAAATTGGTTGTTTTTTCTGAACGAGTACTGCAAATAGTGATGGACCAATAGTTATTCGAAATTTCTTGTTTTTCGGTGATAGTCATCCGGCCTCATAGTCGCTATTGGACGAGTTTCGACCCGCTTGATGTACAGTGGAGTAAACGCAGTTCTCGCTCCCGGGCCAGAATATAGGACTGAAACCCAAAACTTGCCTGAGCCTGTCAATACTACCGTTGCAAGTTTGGCACCGACTTAATTCTACCGCAGGACACCACGTCGGATTTGGTACGCACCAGCACGAATGAAGTTGTTGTGAGTAGTAGCCTTCCGAAGTAGAAAGAGTTTGATGACTTATTTTGTTTGAAAATGGTGTACGCGTTTATGGGAAAATCTGGGCAACACAATTCAATTGGTAATTCACTCAAACACGTAAATTAAAACAGGGGAAAAGAAATAAGTATAGCGTCCTTCAAGCTTTCATGAAAGTTTATTGGTGACAAACTATCATTGATAGGCCTCCCTTGCCTCACTATCATCAGACGGCGGAGGGAAACAGTCTCATTCAACAGCTCGCGGATATGTGAAGGCACACCATGCACACAAACCGGCGGCACCCCAGTGTAGCCAGGGCATGAAGGCCCAAAAATTTTCAAGATATTCAAAATATTCAAGAGGATGCATAAGTTCCTGGTTGGCGACACAGTCCTTATCCTTATTACTTCGCCTCCGAAGTGGGTCATATATGGTACACGCGATCGTCTAACCCAACCTAATGTAACCAAAGCACTATCATGTATAAATATAAATTTTTGAGTTTTCTTCAAATTTGTGTTCATCATTCAAATGAGCTAGTTCTGATTAGAAAGAAAATGAATAGGGTAACCAAATTTGAGAAACCAAAATCCTTCAATTTTAAATTCATTATAGAGATATTTGTCGGCATGTAATTTTACCTGCGTGGATAGTCGTAGTCAAAGCATTTATCTCTTCGTTCGTCAAATGTTAAGAAGACTTGGGAGAAATATTTGAGGCGAGTTTTCGTAGAAACAGTGTATGCCTTTCCATCTTTGCATTAGTTAAGATATTTATATTGTGGTGGTCAGTTAAAAAGCTGTTGCATCCTCGAAGAAAAAAAGCCTCTTCTTTCCCTAAGCCTACCCAAAGAATAACAAAGGATAATTAGCGAGATGGAGAAACAAAATGAAAATAAATTCTGATGCACTGATTTGAGGGTAGATCCTCCGGCATCCTACCCATAGAAACAGAGGGAAGAGGAAGTTAGGTAAATCAGTTAATTCCTTCAAGACTTCCACCACTGTCCGGCGGACGTGGCTGCGCTAACTCAGTTAGCTCCGAAACTTAAGTAATGAAGGACACAACAAGTTTCTACTCGCGCGAAATGCAAATGGAACTTCATGAGCGTATGTACCTTACGAACGCATATAACGTCTTTATGAAAAAGGTTATCGAAGAATTACCACGTATGAAAAATCGTTGTAAACTTCGAAGAAACAATCAACGAGGAACGAATGATCAATTTCAATAAATATGCCTCGATTGACTATTTTCGAAACCACAANGGTATAGTATATAAGATATATTATCAGGATATATCTTATTAGTTATTTTCAATTATATTTTAAGGAACGGTAAAGAAACTCGATAGACACAGTATTATGATTTGGTTGTTATGATTCTGTCTGAAATATGTAACACGTGCTATGATCTCCGTGCGTTTTAGTCAAAAAATATTTGAGCGTACATACAGTGGGTCAAATAAGTATTCGTAACGTCATGAAAA
>VOMN01090974.1:0-64214 GCA_014899125.1 Orchestia grillus | reverse complement strand
AGTCATTCAAGATACGTCAGGCATTTAGATTGGCCTGGTAATTCTCCGGACAAGAACCACGTAGAAAATTTACTGGATCATCAAGAACGACAAGTTAGACGTCGACTAGATCATTCACGTCTGTGACCTGCTCTACGGGAGCACTTGATGCAAGAGTGGTTGAAAGTCGACCAGGTGTACATTAGATCACGTGTAGGCTCAATGCCACGTAGAATTGCTGCCATAATTCTTACTCGTAGTGGTCCTACTCCAGATTAGTGATACTTGATTAACATTTTTTTCGGGGAAATTATAAATCATCTATCCCAAACAATGACTCAAAATTGATCTCATGGTACGAACTTTACTCTGGAAACGAGTCTTGTGATAGAGAATACGAATTAAATCAGTTAAACCTTGTTTCTACAGCACTTCAATTATCATGAGTAACAACTTTTCAGTGTCATAGTAGTATCACTTTGAGAAGCTGAGTTTAACACAGCCTCCAAACTTCTACCGCAGTTTTTCTAAATTTCGCCGGGCAGTTGCTGCAACATTTCAAGATATTTAAGACGTCGCCCAGTATTTCCTCCAATGCTCGAGAAATGTTTGCGCGGGATCGTCTAAACATTGGCACGAACTCGCTGCAATTTTGGTCAAGTTCTGCCAAGGCCCCGCCCAACAAAAGGCAGTCTTTCCGTTTTATTGTAATATTTATATTTCATGGCGACCAAATATCGGCCGATATTTGGAGGCGCAACATTTCTTCGAGATTTGAACAATGAGATTTGGGAGTGTTTTCACGGTTTCGAATTCTAAAGAAAAAAGGTGCAGAAAAATAACGATAGCCAAATGCTGCTAAGCTGATTCTAAGAGGAAATGGCCCATATTTTAATGAATAGTAAATTCAGACGTACATATTTTCCACTTTACTCAAAAAACTCTTCTAAAGCTTGAACTAACGTTGCTAACTGTTATGAAAAATTTAACACCACAGCTAACATTAGCTCAGTTGAAATTTCAGTTTTCACAGCAACGAATGTGACTTTAAAATGAAACATCGTATCTAACACAGCTATTTTCAATACCGCCAGAAAAAATTTAGGAGTGATTATGTCGTTTGAAGCACAGATACAAACAACGACTAATAAAAGGAGGCATGGGTATCATAAAATGGTTCAAATATGTATTCGTGACGTTCCAAATGATGTACATTTTTCGCTATTCAACATATTTGTGCAAAACTTGGAGAATTGTGAATCCTAGATCAAAAAAGGCAAGATCAAACAAATTAGGTGATGCTTAGTTAACAAAAATTTATTTGAAAATGTTTCATGCAACAACGGTAACAGGAAAACAGAGTGCCAAATAACTGTTTGTAACATAACATTCAGCTGTATTAATTCATGGTCTTATAGCCTTCATTAGCTACAACCGCTTGCAGGCGGCGCTTGTAAGAAGAGATGAGGGTTTTGTGGAAGTCCAGAGGTATTTTCTCTCATTTTTCATGTCAGAATTGTTCCAATTCCGGCAGATTTGATGGTTTCCTCATTATAACCTGAATCTTCAACTGTTTCCAAACATTTTCGATTTGTTTAAGATCTGGCGATGGTGAAGACCAGTCTAAAACCCTGGCTCTCTTACTACGGAGCCACTGTGAAGTGTATTTCGACTTGAGGTTAGGGTCGTTATCTTGTTGAAACACCCATTTAATTTTTTCGAGTTCTTTATAAAAGAAATTGTTGGGTTAATAGGATTGGAGAATTTCCTGAAAATTTACCTTTAACCTGTCAGACTTGTGTTCCTTTATAACCACACTCCTCAGTCTAATACTGTGTTCCTAGGATTTTGGCATTGTATGAATTCTGTGACTCGTTACTTGGACCCCACTGAAAACCAAACCGGTCAATTCACCCTTCTAGACAACGTAGGCTGTTTTGCAATTTTCTAAACAACGGAAGAACCAAATTTCCTTCATTTTTACCATACCGGCGGTACTCAATTGAGTCATTCGAGGATTTTAAAACTTCGATACGAATACTTATTCACCGCTCTGTTTCCCTATTTTCGTTGTTTCAATATTTTGAAATAAATTCTTGTTCACTAAATTACACCTGATGTGCTTAATCTTGCCCGTTCTTATATAGGACTCGTAATTCTCCAAGGTTCTGTGAAATACGTTTACGTGCTAAAAACGTAAATTATTTGTTTCTCAACAAATACTTATTTGACCCATTGTAGACATTTAAGAATTGCTCGCTTAGTCATTAATTCGTGAAAAAACATCAGTAAAAATTCTTATTTCTAGAAATTGGAATAAGATGAGATTTATTTAAAGGCTCTATTCACCCGTAATTCTTAATATTTAAGTTCTTTCTCGGAGTAAACACGATTACTTTGCCTACGTAAAGCATAAATTATATATCCTCATTTTAGGTAAAAGGTTGCTTCTTGTTCAACGCATTCCTTGATGCGCCTTAGCTAAATAAGCTCCCCAGATACAAAATTAGTCACTAGTTGTTTTTCGGGCTTCAGTTATTTACGACCTTCATCAATCGGTTTTCCAAGGTATGACTGACGTTTTGGTTATGTGCAAGTATTGAAGAGGTATCAGTCTTCACACACAGCTGATAAGGTATAGACTTGTTTCTTAGTTGCTCCACAACGATGAGACGAAAGCAAGACGTCTGGGAATGAAAAAAGGGGCCATCACATTTCGTTATCCTAAGGCACACCCTGAGAAGGAAGTAGCGGAATTCACTAGTGTTTTATGCCGCACTGTTATGCTGGTCTCTCAACAATGGAAACAATCCGATACACACGGCAAATCGTTGCTAAATTGCTGTCGGAAGAAAATTCTACCCGATACGAACAGCCACATTGTGTCCCGAACTGTTGACCGGAATCACTTTTTATTGAGGATGGAACTTCTGCGAAACGTCAATAATGGACTTTCTCCGGCTGTTTCTGGTCGCTTGAAGACTCAGTGACACACAGAATTCCGCCATCATTCGCGCTTGTATAGGTCTTGCACCATATTGGTAACAGGTGACTAATTTTTTGTCTTGGGAGCCTAACATTAAATGAGCAACGACAATTGCCCTGAAACATGTAGGATGCATATGGGCCTTTGATTATATTCTTCTGACTAATAATGGGTTCTTATTAAGATAAATTCCTCACACTGCGATTAAGTTTGTAGTTAGGTTCGTAAGCAAAGAATAGGTTCATAGTCAAAGAATAGGTTCAAAGATTAAGAATAGATTCCAAGATAAAGAATAGATTCCTAACTAAAAAGGTTACTAAGTAAAGAAACTGATCACAACAATTAATTCGCGTATCACGAATATAAAAAGTTTTTGTACATTTATAAATCATATGAAAAGAAAAATGACTTCTACAAGAGTAAAAAAATCTGCAGTGGAAGTTAAGTTGAAGCAGCTCGACCTTGATTGTTACTGCTTTCCTCTTCAGCGTACACTAGCATCTCATTCTTTAGATTCACTCAAAAAAGTTCGGTTTTAAAGGGTTGAGTAATTCGAATTCTAAATAAATTACTTGAACGCATTGACATCCAATTTTTACAGCGTGAAACGAAAAAAGTTCAACGCCTCGAGAATAATTTATCTTATCTTTTTATAATAATCACAACACATGAACGTATCATTTTTATACACTATGCTGAACCATATCAAATTTTGAATTGCAATCCTAAATTTTAAATGCAACGCTACATCACATCGACATACCGTTTGTGCAATTACATACTTTCATAAGATTTCTCTTATGTCACTATGGTATGTGGCTTCATCTTGAGAAATGTACAATTCTAGTAAGATAAAGTATTGAAAAATCAGTGTTTTGATTGTGATCTTCGTCAAAAACATTGGTACAAAAGTGGTTTATTCATAAATTTCTTACAGCATTGTCCAACAATAGAATTGATGAGGTGACGTGATCCATCATTTGTAGTAGCAATGGAAAGTTATTGCACAAAAATATCCTATTTTTTCTGTCTACCATAATCTGACATTAAAATTTCATTTTCACTTTCAGAAATGTAAATCCCAAAATTCTACTCGACGATAGGCAGTCATCCATATTTAGGTAGAAGTCATCATAATTTCTGTTTATTTAACAACACAGCAGCATTTTCCCAGACCATGTCTCGAAGTCTTGTGCTCTGCAAGGCTTTCGCCGGGCAGTTCGTAAATGGCGGTCATTGGCGTAATGAACTGAATATCAGCCTCGAGTGTTTAACTTTCTTTGACTCGATTTGGGCTGGAGTTCCTAGGCCTCTGGCAGGCCCGGTTTGGCAGCGGCGCATTATTCTCGCAATGGACTGTGTGACAACAGCAGACCTCCGAGAAATTTTCTTTCCGCTAGAACTCTCAGCAGTGAGGCTCTCAGGAAGAAATATTGATATTAGAAGAGGACAAAAACACTCAAGCAAGAGAATTCGTCTATTGAGCTGCAAATACTTGCAACAAAAGGATGAATTAAGCATGGAGACTAAGAGTGAAATATTTATGACAATATGCTAGATTTAGGTTCATTGATTTTCAAAAAAGGAACATTCATTAGTTAGCTATGAAGTGAGTGTTGATCAAGAATTATCTAGTTTATAAACTGACCGCAACGGTGAATGAACTTGAAGCGTTTCGTCATTGCAACATTGATATCGAGTGAAAATTAATTTGAACAGATCAAACTCATATATTAAGAGTGGATTTAAGCCATTGATTTATTCAGTAAGCCTGTATCCGGCTCAAAATGCTGCACATCCCGCCGTGTTCAATAGCGATGCAATTTAGCTAGGTAATATGATGTCTCCGGGTTACTGATACAACTAGACCGGTACCATGTAAAATATGTCAAGAAAGACCGCTTGTTTCTACTAGATGGAAGTGAACAGAAGCTAATCATTCAGACTTTAATGAAAAATCTTATCGCTACAAATCTGTGATGACGGAATTTATATTATATAACTTTTCATCGGCTTTATTTTGCAACAAATTTAGCATTCGTTGAAGTCTTTTGTCGGCATAAATTATAGTCAATTGTTCAGTTAGTTATTCATCCAGAAACGAACGCATGTCTGGTTTGAAATACAGTTCCATTTATAAACGAAGTTCTTGTTTCAACACTGCAACTAACGTTGAGGTTCTAATTAGCTGCCAATGAGTCTGTTTAGGTACGTCTAAGCCAATTTGCATAAGTAATTTGCATAAGCTTTTCGTTTTATCAGAAATTTCCAAAGGGAAATAATCACTGAAATACCTTAAGCAATACCCATAAAACAGCTTATCGAAAATCTCCGAGTTCATCATTTCTACGTGTATCTACATACCCAAACGATATATTCTTAATGATCGCTCATATTCTGAAATACCTGCGCAACTTTCTCGCTGACTTTGACACAAAAATTGCTCACCAAAAATACACTTTCACACATTTTCCATTCAAGACACAGATGGTAAAATTCTGATTTTTACCACGGGACTCCATCGGAATTTCCCCAAATAATTCTTAAGTCCTCGTTTGACAGATTTTCTAGAAGTTGGGCGAGAAAATTCGACCACTTTCCTAAGGTCAATTGGAGCGAGCTTAGCAGATCTATTCGCCAGCGGGCCTTCCCAGCAAATTTCGTTTTACGGAGTTCGAGCATCCGCCTTAATTTCGGGTCACCGATTTTGGCAGCCCCGGACTGCCGTCATGGAGAATGGAACGAACTGCGCTTTTCATGATTAAAATTGAATGAATGGTGAACGCTCTTCAATTTCGATTCATGCTCGATTCATGACTATGGTGAATTAGAGTCAAAGAAAATTTATTTATAGTTGAACACGCTATAGTGCAACGAAATACTACATTACTTAACTTGGACCGTAACGTGGATTATAACTTAATTTTCAAATTTGATTTTAACATCCTTTTGACTACAGGATGCTTGAAGAGAAAACGCTCCATCATTATGTATGAAGAAATCAAAGGTTTTCTGGTAGATCAAATGCTGTTTCTTGAGACCCTCACTCTACAGAGGGTGTTGTTATGAACAATGATGTATTACGGCAGGCATTATTGGAGAAAAATAGGGGGAACCAGAAATTTTTTCTCTAAAGAAACTCTTTCAAAACAGGGTTAACAGAATTTTTCCATTTGAAAGGATATTTTCGAAACAAGGTGATCGAGGTACTTCACTTTATCTAGAGGGAAGCTAGGCGTATCGACCTCACAGGTAGAGAGCCCGCATCTCGCTGGAAAAACTTATTACATAAACAGTTACTTCACGCACTATTTGGGAAGAAAAATTCAGCTACAATTTATAACAGAAGCCCAATAAATTGTAGGAACTGCAGTCATTTTCTTTAAACAAAGACGAGGAGACGAAAAGTGTGCGTGGGCATAATCAATGAAAACAAAAGGAAAATAAAACTTAAAATTCGTCGCTTTGAGTTAGATGATCGTACCAGCTCTTCCAAGGCTCCCAGCTGCAACACATCACCCAAACTCGCGCAATACAGCAGGACGTAACGCACATTTCACGGATATGGATTGGGACTCCAGAATGCTCCTATTGATTAGATTAGGAATCTGAGCCGTATTTCTTCATTTCATTTTTATGATCATTTCACTGAAAGCTTCCTGATGACAAGGAAAATAAGAGTGTCTCCGAAAATTGTAGAATGCGCGGATTTTCATCCACTAACCTAAAATAAGATGCAAAAGTGATAATGCAAAAACGATAATGTACGGGATCAAATACCGCCGATGAAATTACATCGTAAATCGACTTGTAAAACGTCTTGAAATATTACCACGTGGTAATACTATGTGTTATTTTCCTTTTGTGATTTGTAGATGATTCTAGAAAAACATTAAAGACTTCGAAAAACCTTCGGAAGATGTACGAATTCCTGACATGTTGCTGCAAATTGGCATCCGTTGCCTTTTAGTGAAATTAATTTCATTGCATTTGCATTTTATTTGTAAAAAATTCCTGTATCTTTATTTGTTTGAACATTTCAAAATTCATACTCAGTCAAATTTAAAGGGTTTGCTTTAAAAATCGCTTTTCGTGTCATACGTAAATCGCAGACAAAAACGTGAAGATACTCCTACATTTTCGTCAGTGATGACGTAATATTTTTAGAAACTCTAGCCTATTTATGCTAGTAACAGTTGTAAATGCTCCCTACCTTCCCAGAACAAAATGTTTCATCTGTTTTGCACAAAAATAGATTGTTATCATGAAAAACGATGATAGAAAAGATCTCTATTCTCATCAACGATTCAAGAATCAGAAGTCATTCGTAAGGAGAAATTTATCTCTTATATCCAACACAATCGGTGCTCGAACCAACGAACTGACTTCAGACAATTGCGTACAGTTTTCTACCTTGGAATCAATCCCCAATTGAGCATTGGGTGATCGTTTGAAGCCAGATTTTCGGTGTATTCTTAAAGAAAAATTGATTTCAGGAAGACCAGGGCCCCCATCATCACTCCAGAGCAGCTCGGGCACAAGCGCTCGGGCTAAGACCTCGGTATTCCGTGGCTTGACGGTCTTCATGGTCTTCTTGATATTCGTGGTCTTCATGGTCTGCACGGTCTTCATTGTCTTCTTAGTTTTCGTGGTCTTCATGGTCTGCATAGTCTTCATGGTTTTCAATGGTCTTCATGATCTTCAAGGTCTTCATTGTCTTCTTGGCCTTCAAAGGTCTTCATGGTCTTCATTGATTTCGTGATTTTCAGGGCCTTCGTTACTTTCGTGGTCTTCATTGTCTTTTTGGTCTTCAAGGTCTTCATGGTCTTTATTGATTTCATGGTTTTCAAGGTCTTCGTTGCTTTCGGGGTCTTTGTTGTCTTCGTTGTCTTCACAGTCTATACAGTTTGCAAAGTCTTCACAGTTTTCATGACCTTTTTAGTCTTTAAGGCCTTCTTTGCCCTCATTGCATTCAAGGTTTGCATAACCTTTAAGGTCTTCTTAGTCTTCATTGTCTTCAAGGTATTCATGGTCTTCATGGTCTTCATAGCCAACAAAGTCATCTTAGTCTTCGTGATCTTTATGGTCTTAATGGCTTTCATGGTCTTGATGGCCTAACGGTCCTCGTGGTCTTAATGGTCTTCATTGTTTTCATAACCATCAAGGTCATGTTAGTCTTCATGGTCTTCATAGTCATCGCAGCGTCCGAAGGGGTCATCTTAGCCTTAATGAGTTTCAAGTTCTTCATCGACCTCATGGTCTTCATGGTCTTCATGGCCTTCATGGCCTTCGAAGTCACCTTGATCTTCATGGTCTTCAGTGTCTTTATGGCCTTCAAGGTCATTATGGCCTTCATGGTCTTCATAATCTTCCACGTTTTCTAGGCATTGGCACAATCGTCTGAAGCTCTTCAATGTCAGCATTCCACGCGGCTTGGCTTTGTTTGCATTACTTGGACGTGCCAATTTTGATCCAAAATTAGACTTACCATTGTCAGAATTGCCTGTGACTTAGGTATGTCAGAATTGCCTGTGACTTTGCATGGTTAGAACTGCCTGTGACTTGGCTTTGCAACTATTAGTGTCGTACTAAATTTTGCTTCACTCTGTTGTTGGCCGTGAACATGGTTTCATTCTCTCCTGACCAACGTTTCGATTTCCTAATTGAACGGATCCTCGATTCCGAGAAAATTCAGGACTTAAAAAAGTATTTCTTCTCGTTCGATCTTTACATTAGTTCATTTGTAACACATACTCTACTCTCATGGAAAACAAACCTTCATTCCCCCATGGTAACGGTTAAATTGATCAAGAAACTAAGGTAGTTTTTACCACAAGGTTAGGTCATTTTTTCTGTAAATTTATTTCAACGCATGAAGCAATCGCTCACGTTCACACGTGTACTGAAAATCTTTTTCTTTTCTGCTCTAAACCTTATTGAAATATAACATGAATTTGCTTAGTCCTTTTCTAAATTAGTCCCATCGCTTCAATTGTTGTAAATTATTGCTTTAAGGATGCAGTTTTGAGTCTTGGTGATGCAATATCTGTTAATCTGGAGTTTCATTCAGTTGTATCTGCCCATTCCCGATGAGATGGAATTTCACAAGTCATCCATCAATTCCTTTACTACTTTTGTCTTAGTAGATTTGACTCATCATACCGATTACTTCTTGTTTTTGCGCTTATCTCTCATATTTTATAACAGCTTCATTAAAACTCATTCCTTCCTTCATTATCTCAGAATGACCATTTCAGCTTCTTGACTTCCCATTTGCCTAAAACGTAAAAATTTCACCGTCCATTAGCACAGCTGAACGGCTTATGTTCATGATGACTCCTCCCAAAAATTCATATCGACGCTTTCACTCCAGAATTTTACTCCTGTAGTAGTACAGAGAAATATTACTTCTTGTTGATGTTATTTCTTGGTCTCGCTGCTCTCGCATTGCCAGAGATAGATGCACGGAAGGAAAAGGTCGTCATTGCAACTCATAAATCTTGTGCCGCAGTAACCTGAGAGGCTCTCGTTGCACGGTCTGACCTCCGAGAGTCCGCAGAACGTTTTTTATTTGCCAATATTTTACCTTCGTTTTCCAATAACTCGTCTAACATTCTGGGCTCTTCGTGGGTAAAGTATTAGAATCTTTGTAGCAAATATGTTGGTCCGAGCCCCTAGGATCGTCAATAGGTATCTCTTCTCAAAGCGTTTAATTTCGAAAGCAAATATGTAACAGGCAAAAAACTCTATTTTCCGTCCATATTGAAGTAGAACGTTTCTCAGACGCGTTAAGCGCCTCGTCATTTCACCCGTCAGATGAATAGTTGCTCTCCATTTGAACAGTTAGTGTTGACCTTTAGCTAATATTTAAAAGGATAAAGCAAATGATACACTGAAAGGATAAATGTAAGTGTCATCGTATAGTTCTTTCAGTCTAACATAAACTCACTTTATTGTAAACGAATTTGTTTTTGTTGCTGCAGAAAAATTGCTAAAGGGCTTTCTGCACGGTGGTATAAAATTGTCTCGATTCGGGAGCGAACAGTCATATCGACAGATTAATCCCAGCTCCTGAATTGAAAGATTAATTAAGTCCGCTTCTAGTGCCGCAGCCTCAGACCAACTCAATAAAAAGTCGACTCAGGCGAGCAAGAGTTTCATCAAAAACTTTAGCCTTAGCGGAGAAGCTCAGTTGAAAAGACTTTCGAGTCGAATGGTGGTGGTGCTGATGGACACTCCACAGCCATGAAAGATTCTTCAAGGGTGAAGCTGGCGTTCATTGACAGCGTCAACAAGCTGGAAAAAGACGCACTGCGTGCCGCGGACATCGACACCGTTAAAAGTTGTTGGGAGCGAGACACCGCAGAGGGCAGCGTTTCGAGGCCAGAAACAGAGCCCTAACTACTCTGAAGAAGAAAAAACTGGCTGGGGATATTTGCCAATGAGTGCAAGCAAGATCCACCTTGTATCACAAATTTAGATGCCTCAAAAAGTCTCACAAATGAGTCGACAGACTATGAACCAATTATAGTGGAGTTAGAGCGATTTAAAAAAATTAATTGAGCTTCTAGTTCTTGAGTTTGAGATTGATTTCAATAAGTTCGATAAACTGATACAAAACACTTGTGTCACTGCACTTTTCCTTTTATTTAAGTGCTACTTTAGTTTATTTTACCAACGGCTCGATGTGATTAGCCTTCAGTAAATTTCAGTAAGGTCCTTTCAGAAAAGTTACGGATTCCTTGCGTTGTTCGCCGCTTTGAATCTGTTAAATAGACGTAAATCTCTTTTCCGAGACGATTTGCCATTCCTGCGAATAAATATAAGAAATTTGAGCAAAAACTTTGACCAGCCATCAAACTTTCCTTAGCCCTCAAGTTGTTTATATAGGAACATCATTTAATGGAAACTTGGTAACGGATTTAATGCTAAAATTATTATTATATGTACACGGATGAAGAAAGAGTCGCATGAATTTTTCAATTTTGTCCTGAAACTACCATCGACGGAAATATCTGTGTTTTGTGTGCACAGGCCTCCCTCCTACAGTATTGGGACCTTCAAAGAACTGTTCAATAAATATTTATTTTAAACTCTCCCATCATCATCCAAAGTTCTCTCATGCAATGATTCTAATACGAAATTTTGCAATCCTCATACCTTACGTTTCATGAAACATTTTGCAAGGTAGTTTCGAGGGCATTACTTCAATCTAATAATTTCACAGCCAGTCAAAATAACGACAAATGTTTCGATGACGACTTTCTTATCATTTGATCATGTACGCTGCAACCACATCTGAGGGAGTTGACTGCGGTATCTTTGAATGTGTAATTACGTTCTGATCATTCAAGTTGAACCAGCTGCTACAGCTGACAGAATTAAAATTCGTATCATCGATATTGAAAAATTTTCAGTTTTAGAATTTTAGTTGGTAACGTATTCATTACCCTTTGATGACGCGAGAGCCGTTGATAATCACAACTCAGCTTCGGAAACTTTCATGACAAATCTTAAGGAAACATACCATAAGATAATTAAAGAAAAACACAATGATTCTTAGGGTTTGTGGAGCATGATGAACACTCCAAATCGAAGAAATTAGCTAAGAGGATCGAAATTTTGAAATATAATGCCTCATATTTGGGTGTGGATACAGCTAACGAATTCAGTTATTATTTTGCATCTGTTTCTGAGAATAACTCAAGGACCTTGAACTCATAGTATGAATGTAGCTACTCACCTTGCTCGGAATGATACTTTTTATTTTCGTGGGCCAGCGAGTCCATTTGAAATTATGGAATCCTACGCTGACAATGCAGTATTTAACGTAAGAAGAGATTCATTTGATGCATCATGTACTGCCATCGTTGTGCTGGCGGACTCGTTATCGCCTGGGTGAGGAGAAACACTGCATGGTTGCCCAAGTCAGCAAAACTAATCTCATTCTCCTAGCAGCTAGACAGGAGCCTCTTTTGAGAGTTAAATTTTATTGAAAAGAATGCCATTTTGTCGGTAAAGATTTTTAAATACGTTGATTTCATTCTCGATGGCGAATTATCATTCGAAGAACATATAGATTCCGTCTGTGGTGGCGAGAGTAAGGCGGTGAAGCGTCACAGGCTGTGTACAGCATCAGCCTACTTATTCATTCACGGGAAATTATATTTCACTCCTTGTCCTGTTCTAAATCGACTACAGCGGTTCTGATACGAGGAGACGCAGCCCCCTCTAACAAAATAAAATGGAAAAGGCTTTGCTATTTCCATTTAAATTTTATGATAACAACTTTTGGGCCATGAACAATCTTGGGCTGCATAAACAAATGAAAATTCTTCAACTTGATGACGTGTACAAGTATCATTTGTTGAAGTTCGTACACAGGTAATAGATATTTTAACACAAGAGGCTATTTGATCGAACAATTTTTCTTGCCAACCCCACTGATCAGTGACAAGTTAGCTACAATTTCTTTAGCAGTCCTGCCATTAGATTAAAAACTGAAACTCGTCGTGTAGTTTTTTAGCGTACGTAATTTTTTAGCCTCTTCGCATCATATTTCAAAAAGCCCTTATCTGAGGTTACATTGAAAAATAAACTAAGAGAATAAATGCTTAGCAGGTGGCAGCATGTGAGTTTTATCGCTGTTGCGCTTCTTCTGACGTTGACCTTTTTTGTTACTTTAGCCTACCTGTGAGAACTGTAAACTTACATGTCACCATTTTGGGACTTGAGTTGATTTTTTTATGCGCGTGTTGACCCTTGTACAACTACCTGTAAGAAATAAAGGTGTAAACAGGTGAACTGACTCGCAAATCCATGCTGCTAAAAAGCTTTCATTAAAAAATTTGAGAAGATTAATTTCGACATATAATCAAATTTTTTGTCTTGCCTAATGAATAATGCCCTTTTAGAGAGTAAGAAGACTTTCCTGCAACTCGTGAGCAGCCACCGGCTCGTATTATCTCAGCAAAGGGGTTACATAGAAAGAACCTCACTTTTAGCTAATATTTTGGAGTTTATTTTGTACCTTTTTATATTTCTGTTGCTTAAAGTGAACACGAGTAGAATTTTTACATGAATAATTTAGTGTTTCTATCATTTGAAGTTTTTGGTTGATTATAAACCATGATCATAGTCTATTAAGAAGAAATAGTCTATTGCTCATATACTCATATAATGGGCAAGAAAACTGGGTAAAATCTTTTTTGAACTTCCCTGGACCGCAGGGAAAAACTATCGAGGTGAGCCTGTGAGCCTGCTTTCTCATGAGCGAATTTGTACCTGAAATCCCTCCATAAAAGACAATGTCGAAAAGTCTGAAAATATTTTCTGCTGCGGACTAAAAATCGCGCATTCATTTACGACGTTTAAAACGCGTAGAATTTTGTGGGCTCAGATGTTTTCTTCTGGTTGGCAGTCTTATCAACATATGTAATGCGTCTTCCCACACCTCATATGAGCATAAATCACAATTCCCTATCATTAAATTTTGAGCCCACTTCATTAATATTTATCACATGATGAATTTAAATAAAACATAACCTTTAAATTTGATAGTTGGTGATTTATGAAAAAAGTTTCCAGTAAATTTAAAATTACTGAACACTGTGAAAATTCTTCTAGCACCTGAGCGGTGCCACTTTTATATAATGCCTCAAATAATCTACAATATTGAGCATTGCAGTTTAATTATGATTATCATTTTGAGCAAGAAACAATCTTACATGCATAAACCATACTTGTCTGCCTCTCTTCCTAGCTTGGGTTAAATCTAGTGCCGCATGATCATTGAAACTGAAGAAACTAAAAACAAAAGAAGTTTAGAGTTTTCTGAATTAATTCTTTGACCCTACAATGAGCGGGCAATTTCCAAAACTTACTTTAAAAAATTGCGAGGGCTCGCCTGCTTCAATGTCTAATTAAACTTTGCGAATCTCTTTCAATGCGTTTATTGTCTTGATATTTTCATCCATTCCAGGATCCAACGTTGCAAAACTAATTTAGATTGTTTATGAACTCTTGTTCAGGAGCCGAAATCATTTTTGTCTCTGATTTGAACGATTGGAGCGTAAAAGTTAATCATCCCAAAACAGATCCCCAGAATAATTCCCTCTTTCGATAGCATTTACCCTTGATTGTTTGCATGAATGTTTTTCTAAATTTTCGCTCGGGCATATCCTCTGTTTGTTCGCGATACCTTTCCTCATAAAGTTTGGGCCTATTTCAATTAAAGATCTTCCCTGTCTCAGGATTGGTTGAGAACTCGACCGAGGTCGGGCGTTGATTGGAGGACAGGCCGCAGCTCGCACCTTAGTTAGCTGAGCGAGTTGCAAGCGATAAGTCACGTCTCGTGATGCTCACGCGTCCATTGTGCCTGAGCCTGGCACGGGCGCGTGTGACGCCAGCGTGGCACGGGCGCGTGTGACGCNCGCGTCTGACGCTAGCGTGGCACGGGCGCGTCTGACGCTAGCGTGGCACGGGCGCGTCTGACGCCAGCGTGGCACGGGCGCGTCTGACGCCAGCATGAAACTGGCGAGCGGAGCGGTCAAGGCCACTCTTGTCTGCCGTAAACATGAAGCTGAAGCGCCTGTTGTGTGCGTGGCACGGGTGCGTATGCTCTTTGGCTGACACTGAGTCATCTACATTCAGCATGATACTGAGGCACGTACTGTTAACCAGATCCTGACACATCTACATTCATTATGATGCTGACCCACGTGCTGTTAACCTGATCCTTACACATCTACAGTCAGCATGATGCTGACCCACGTAATGTTAAGCTGTTCCTGACACATCTACAGCAAGCATGACGCTCAAACTTGCACTGGAAACAGAATGTGCGTCAACATGCGATCTGATGGAGTGCGACTCGTACCTCTAATGCTCATCATTGGTAAAGTTATGGAAATTTTACTTGCAAACTTGACTAAGGATGTCATCTAAAGTGTATGCGAACGCTGCGTGTATCAATGACACAATTGCCCGCATCATTATCCATAGGACGTATAAAAGGTATCTGAAATATGAAACGTATTCAAACACCAGAGGGAAACGGCCTCATTCAACAGCTCGCGGATATGCGAAGGCACAAGATGCAAACAAAACAGAAACACCCCAGTGCGGCCTGAGTGTGAAGGCTCAAACATCTTCAAGGTTCCCAAGGCACACTGTGTGCAGGTATCTACGGTGGAAAAATTACTCTAGAAGAAGAACATCCCAGCTCGGCCATTGCAAAATCATCAACGTCCGGGAAGTGCGAGTGGCATCCTAGAAAAGGATGCAATTTAGACCCGCCGTGCATTAGAGAGAGGTTAAATTCCTGCTTTAGCGCTTCATGTACAAAGGAAATTGAAGATCACCCTTGAAAAGATCAACACGAAGAAAATGAAGAAGATGAACGCAAAGAACAACATGCATCGCGTCAAGCACGAGTAGGGAATCATACCAAGGCGCTCATCGATAGTTGGTATCGGAATGCAAAATATGGATTAACACTCGGTCTCCTGAATAGCAGTTAATAACAGGACGATAAGTACCTGTTAATACCAAGATGATAAGCACCGGTTTACACCACAGCTAAGCACCAGTTAATACCAGGACGCAAACCATCAGAAAATTGATGGACTACGTACCAATTTATACCCGGACTAAGTACCCCAACTAAACTGAGTAACATTTCATGTCAGAACTAAGTACTAGTGTTAATACCAGGAATAAGTACCGTTTAATACCAGAACTAAGTACCGTTCAACATCAGAGCCAGGCATCAACTGATACTAGGACTAAGTACCACAGCTGGACTAAGTACTATTTCATGTTGGAACTGAATACTAGTTAATACCGTGAATTTAATTACCGGTTAATATCAAGAACAAGTACCGCTAGAGGGCTAATTACCATTTAATACGAGAACAAAATACCAGTTAATACCGGGAATCACTACCGGTTAATACTAGAACTGAGTATCATTTAATATCAGAACAAAATACTAGTTAATACCACGAATAATTACTTTTTAATACCAGAAATAAGTACCATTTAATATCAGAACAAAGCACTAGTTAATACCCGGACTAAGCACCACTTAACGTGAGCCCCTGAGCTGCTCATGGGGCGAACTTTTCCCCTTGTAATTTGAGGGAGCTCAAAGGAGGATTAAAAACTTTATAGGATGCCCTCAGAGATTGGGACGGCAGCGCGATCCTTTAGGCGGAGATCCCAAGTTCGTCGATGTATCGGACTATGGAGGAGCCCAGCACCATCCAGAACGATGTACAGATGTGTTGGCCTAGTCTTCATGAGAAAATACATGAATTCACAAAAAAATTGAAAGGAATATCAGAAAACACAGTGCCGGAGTCTGTAATCATCCCGATCGAAGAAAATGCACAGAATATTTATGCGTAGAAATCAGACTGACATTCGAGGCTGAATTTCTCGAGATTGATCAAATAACTAAAAATCTGAGTAGCTCGTAAAAAATACGTGCTTTTCTGTGGTCAATATTTCACCTCGTTAATTTGTGTGCATATATTAGTTGGTTACGCCTTCCGTGATGAAAATTGAAGTATTTTCATCATAAGCCTTGAAATGATAGTTAATTAAACGCTAATCCCATTATATAATAATAGCCCAGTGTTGCTTGGTCCGTCTATCTATCCGTTCGTCCGTCTCTTTCTTACGCTCCTAAGAATCTAGATAGAAGAAAAATTCCCGGGTCCACATTTCTAATTAATCAGCGAGACTGTCAGGGTAAGCAGTCCCTATCTGGGATACTGCAAATAAGAATATTTCATGTCAGAGTTACCGTAAATAAAAGGGCATCTCAAGAAATTAACATCATTTGTCCCGCCATTTTTAGCGGGGTGAATCTACTAGCTTTATATCAAGGCCACGAAAATCGGCTTAGGTTCTGGGAATCTAGCGAACAAACTTTGTTGATGCGAACGTAAAAGCATACAATAAGTGACAAAAATTCGCTCCTGACCTGATATGTTTCCAAAGTCATAAGGATTTGCACATTATCTAAAACCGTGAGCTAAGCGATAAAGATTTATTGATAAGTTAAAATTGTACTTTACGCATTAGTCTGTAGTGAAGTCAAGACGAATCAACGGTGTTAGTATCTCATCTGCTCGTCTTGGACATGAACGCCAAAACCGCTCTCGGTCAACGGTCTGGCTGCTCTAGCGGAACAAAGACTATTGTGTTAGATATATTTTTTGACCAAGTTCCAAAGAATGATAAAAATTAATGAAGGCGTTATCCGACTCCCTTTCCAAAACGGGGCTCAATTTCATTTCTTAGGAATGACAGGCACAAATTGAACGTCCAAGAACCTGCGTTAATTCCACAATCTCATCTCACCTATACGAGGCGATCTATAAATTGAATTAATTTTCTGATTGGGTTTTTTTACCCAAAGTCGGAAATCAGGAAACATGCAACGAGTTTTAAAATCATTTCCGCACTGCATAATTTTCTTGTTTTTTTTAAATTCTAACGATCTCAGAAGTTCTTCTATTCACTTCTTTCAATATTTCGTTAAATAGATTCATTTTATTAATTATTGTATTTGGTACCATGTTTATGCGTAATTCAGCTTTAGTAGGGTTTTAAATTTGTTAAAGCGTATATTGCTACTTTGATAATAAATAAAATTATGATTCACATCATTATCTCTTCTTTTCAACATGCATCAGTAGCATTACCATGTCATTTCGCCATGGCAGTAGCTGCAGGGCGCTAAGCTCTGGTAGCTCCTAGCCCCAGCTGGGGTCGCCGCTCTTCCCTATAGATTTAGCGCCCCAGGGGCCGGGGTCCTCAGCCAGGCAATCGACCCTCCTGCTGGGGCGCATGACTTAGAGGAAGCTGGCAGCGAGGGAACTAGAACACTCCTTCTTCCCACAGAATTTCCTCATTATTTGCGTGCTGTAAACTGGATACGTTTCCCTCGTAAAATTAAAGTGCTTATAAATTAAACTATGATTTTCATTGTTGGTTGGAACTTATTTTTCTGTCGAAAAGCTCTTAGTTCATTAAGTGTGATTACCATTATAAGAACACAAGATTCGAACAGAACTGTAGCTGAGCCGTTACCTGAGAGCGCCGGTTCAGCAGGCGGCGCAGGAAGCAGCCGCCTGAAGCGGAGTCTCCCTGAGTGGTGGTGCAGCAGCGCAAGTCAGAGGGCGAAGGTACTGGGCAGGACGGAGGGTCAGCGGCACCGAGCGCCGACCCGTCCTTCCCTATGTCAGCGCCCCTTGAAGATACGCTTCCCGAAGACTCTTGAGCGCTGCTGCTGCTGCTGTCGTGCCCTTGCAATCTTTTATTTCGGTCCCCAGAGCGGAGCCATCCAGTAAAAATGGTGGACGATTTCTCCAGACAGCGAGGCGTGCTGGCCACGCGTTCGCCGGTAGGGGGCTCGGACGGAGCAATGTTGTGGTGCTTGAAATCACGGCTTCCAAAACGAATGTGCCTCCGCTCACTAGGAATCGCAAACTTTGACTTCTTTGTAACGGCTTTCGGCTGCTCTCGGTAGCCAAAAACGGCAAAGTTTGTGGCAGGCGAAGAGAGTTATTTTAATTTTTACTGAAGTTAATTTTCATGGAAAAGATTCTCAGCATTCGCAGCATTGTTGACGCTGAAGTACAGCCTCTCTAAGGGTAACAGTTCAACTAAGAAGCTAGGCAAAAGGTAAACGATAAAATACCGTCTTATTTTCACTATGTTTCTGCTCTTTTAATGAACGGTGGCAAATTCTACACATTAAGAAAAATTCGTATTCGCGATGCCAAAATTTAAGATAAGAGTCCTGGATATGTACTTTTCACTACGCTTGTCGAGTGTTTTGTAATAGAGCAAATATCAAATGTTAATGTATGTCATATGAATGAAGAGGCCAGAGCATTTAAAGAGCTAGGAGCACTGAAATTGTATCTTTCCGTAGCTAACATTGCTCTCGTTGCGCTTGCAGATAGCCGGCTATGAAAATCTCTTCATTTGAGGTGATTGCAGTTGATTTGGTGTCGACATTTTCAAACTTCAACCCTGTAGTAGTAGTAATTCCACTCGACTACTTCGAGGTAGCTCTTAAGATTTGTGTTTCAATAATGGAAGAATTTGTAATTTTAACCTGCAAGATATGAAGTAAAATTATTACAAAGGATTGCTTTAAAACTACTGCCCAAAGCTGCTGCCGAAAACTGCTCCTCGAAGCTGCTCCTTAGAAAATGATGCGAAGAGCGCGACAGGTCGAGGCTTAACGTTTCGATGGTTAAGTCTGCCTTATTTCATAAGCGAGAAAACTGAGGAATTCTTCCTTGCGCATGACAACTGTTGTTCACAGAGGAAAGTTAACGAGAATATAATTTCATTTTCCCAAATCTTGCATAAACGATATTGTCCACAAACCAACCGTGCTCGTATGTATAGGCACAGTTCTAACATGAAAAAAATGATTTAACAATCACACGAAGCCTCAGTACTTGTACACCGGATAGGATAAGTGAAGTCTAATTATTGTTCTCTTTAAGTCACTAAGGTTCATTTCAATATTCTGCCTTCTAACGCTTACAGCTTTAATACCTTGTGATTTTATCTAATTATCGCTTCGGTCCACCTACTTAGGCATCTACATTCCTACATGCGCTACAACTACATACACCAACAATTCTGCACGAGGGATAACGGGTTGCCGTTACTCACCATGGTAAGTCGTTACCACTCATGCAGCGATTTTGTTTTGCTCTCGTTATATTTCTATGCAAGAAACTGAATTACTGCGATTTCTGCATAAAATAAAGAGCCTATGCTAAGCCTTTTTAGCAATTGCAAAAAGTACTATGAATGGAATTCAGGGAGGTGTAATTCCAATTCATGGAATTGCATCAAGATTGAAAAGTTAGTTGAGATGTCTAAAGTGAAATTTCCGAGTAATTATATGTGTAACCAATTTAAACTCTATGACGGAATGGGGATAAAAAACAATTAAGTTAAGAATAAGCTAAAAATCTTGACCGTCACACCATCCGAAAAATGCGTTTGTAAGAAAAGTTACAATGTCTAACATTCATTTCCGTGAGTGTGTGGGTCCGCACGCACCGAATATTTATTTTTTCATTCAAGCCTTGTGCTGGCCCCAATTTTACTTGGAATATTTCCAGTTTTTTACAAGATTCTTATTTTTTATTTCCAAGAAAACCTGCATTTTGGAGCAACTTTTCACTATGAAATATCAAGTTCAACATAGGCAGTTCGAAACCGTTTTCATACTTACGATGCATTGTTTACTCGTAATGTGGCACCAATTTTGCACTCTGTGTATAGAATTCAATACGCGCAATTTGTTCCACAACAGATCATTCCTAAGATTGCATTCAAAGACCTCAACCAATTTGTCCTCGATGGACTGAGAGCGATGAGAGATCCTCTACTGGAAGACAAGATCACGTTTTGAAAAACTTCTATTCCTTCCTATCCGATAAATGGCGTAAAACACCGAACAGCTCTCCAAAATGGAACGCAAGCACACTTTTGTAGAGGCCAGAACATTAGTTCTAGTCCAAATGTTGCAGTGTCACTTTCGTTTATATTTTTTTATAAAAATTCGAGTCACAATATGCGACCCTTTAGTGCGAGTTGACTGAGGTCGAAGGCAACCTCCCACCTCGCCGCCGCAGCTACTTCTGCCAGAGGTCGTGCTGCAGACCGTCGAGCGAGGGCCTCTCGAGGGCAGATGTATTAGCTGAGCTGTGAAATGTTGCGTTCCGACTCATTTCAAGAGAAGTGCAGGGATCGAAGACGCGTGATAACAAAGAATTTGAGGAAAATGTGAGAAACAGGATGCTTAAGAGGGAATTAGGATTGAAAAAGTGGAAGTGAGAAGTTTTAAGCTCTAACTGGAAAGTTAAGAGGCCTTCACACGATCAGTCAAAATCTGAAGTCAGTGTCGGAAAATACCCAAATTTGGATCGGATGCTAACTTTACTTCTAATTTTGGAGTCAGGTCAGACGTCAAGGAACTGTACAAAGTTAGCATTCGCTGCCTATATATAAATGTCCCTCGACACTGTCCAGACTTTGACTGATCGCGTGAAGGCACTTTAGCTTTGAGCAAGGATGTTGAGAAGCAAATATGTACGAGTGAAGTGAAAATGACGATAAATAGGAAATCTGAAGGAGCAGCGAGAGTTAAGCGTTGAAATGATGACAAATGAGAGAGTAGAGAGGCAAGCGATATGAGGATAGGTCACAAGAAAGTGGCAACGAACATATCAATTCAAATATCGAGGAGAATGGCTAGGGTGATTCGTAAATATTCAAAGACAGATACAAAAATTGAAATTCAAAGCATGATATTTCAAAAATATAACTGAAAATCAATTCGATGATTATGTGAAATCGATAAACTCTGAGATAATGAAATAAAAAATAAAAATAGAGAATGTGAGAACATTTTACAATATACCTATGCTTTTTAACTTGAATGACGTCGAAGAATATCCGTCTGAAATAATAAAGGACTCCAAGTGATCTCTTGCGATCGAATATCGTTTTTACGAAGAGAGATATAAGCATCTTTAACCTTTCACTGGGAGTTTGGTATTCGTAAAATCTAAATCAAAACGTGAAACGAGCAGACAATATAATGTGAGTTTTGATACCCCACAATTAGGTCTATTTTAAATCAGTCTAACAATGCCCTTATTCTCACTCTTTCTCAAAGAAAGCAACAGAAATAACTTTGCCTACGAATAGCAATCAATCTATATCGTTAAGATAATAAAAATGAGTGCACTTATATGATGGTTACGCAGATGTACCAATGACGAATGTGCACTTTAATTGTAAAATTCCTGCCACCCTACGTTATAAATAAAACGCAGTATAGGAGAAATGATGTCCATCTGAGCTACCGCTCATACGACATAGGGCAAACAAGTTCAGTCAATCTCAAGAGCCTCGCCGTGGAATAATATCCCTCTGTTACTAAAAAATATCCGGTTATCAAACGATTTAAAAAAATGTGTCTCGTCATGTTGAGTGTCAGCCACAACGCACGGATATATATATATATATGTATACATATATATATATATATATATCAATATATATGTGTCTGGACATATGTACATTTTACCAATTTTAGCCTCGGAATTCGCCTTAGCATCATTCATCCTAAGATGGTTGCGCTTGAATCATTAACAGAACTTATACATACCGACTAAAACCCATGTTTTAGAATATGTGTTTAGTTTTCTTGTGCATCTAACGTTGTTTAAGAGCTTGTGGGTGTGAAACCTTTAAAAGATTTGATAGAATACACCCCTATTTTAAAATATCGACATCTCATTCTTTCAAACCTAGTGAAGAACAGACGTTTTGTATTCATATGTATCATCGTTTGAGATTTACCTCTTCTCAGTCCTGTATTTTAATGAATACTCGTATTAATCTGTGCAAATTCTCATAATATTCCGTTCGCATCATGACTTATTTGTTATCATTTTACCGTTTATCCTACGCGTATGTCTAAGTTGCAAAAGACTATCTTCGCTGTGTAATTTTTATCTTAAGATTTATACCCAAATGTTTTTGGATAATATTTCACTGTTCGTGCTTAGCTTAGAATTATGACTCACAATTCGAAGTTTCAACGAAAGTTTCGCCCGTAATTTTAAGGTTGTAGTCTTACTGATCAGAATCAGAAGTTTAATTGCGACTTCCATATTTTAATCATAAGGCTGTAATTTTACTGACTGAAAACCTGAATGTTTTATGTCTTGTATGTGAATGATTTCGGTATAAACGATTTTTCTTTTCTTTCTTCACATCGTGCATGAACCATCTGGCCAAAATGTACACAATTTCTTGTTACTTGCGGGTTGACTATGTAAGAACTTTTTTTCATTTCACCTTAGTCTTTGCTTTCTTATTTTAGCAATGTACATCTTTGCCACTGCAATTTATTAAGTAATTTACACGACGCGTTTTATATTTTTTCAGATGACATTCTCTGACGATGTTATTTTACAAAACCAGATTGTGCTGAGTATCAAATATATGTTCTTTATAGCAAAGATTGTACTTCTTTTTACGCTCAGGGTATATTCCCTACTCATAAGCTAATTTTTTATTTCTGTTATTATCATATATCGGTTAACTACACCACTACTTTAACAGGCTAATTTTTTATTTTTGTTCAGTAAATTTTCATTATTCCTCCCATGAATGCTTCCATTTACAACCAACAATAACACAAAACCCGGCAAAACTACCTAATGCTTCATTCACTGTACGAAAATCAAGGAATAAGTCTAAATCGCACGCAATGTTACAAGGCTTTCTTATGACTCATCTTGCTAATACAAACTTGTGGTACGCATGCCATAAACGTGTCTCCAAAAAGTTTTAGCAGTTGATTTACTGTAAGTTTTTCTTAGTGCTTACAGCCATTCGAAGTATGAGAAAGCGCTGCCATCTGCGTGCAATCATTGCTTAAGTCATTTTCAAGTTCGTTGCAACGTTATTTTCATAAAGTTTTCATAAATACCAATTGCCGTTAGTCCCAAAATTTAGCTTGGACGATTCATTATGAGTTCATGCTCAATTCTTTCTCATTTTAAAAGCTGAAGAAATTGTTGAAGAAAACGTTTTTCATACAGGTACTATTTAATTCTTACGTACTACTCAGTGAACATTGTAATACCGATATATTTTTAAAAATATATGTGCATTTTTGGTCAATATACATATATTTTTAAAAATATATCGTTACTACAGGTTTCACATCATTAATGTACAACATGAATAAGCACATTCAGTGCTACATGGGGGGCTCCAGGACGTGCTGGTAGCGTGATGGCCTCGCAGCCGAGAGGAACAGGGTTCGAATCTCGTCTCAGGCGAGGCATTTCACGTAACCAAGAAATACTTCCCTTGGAAAAGGAAGTTTAAACCACCCGTTTCTCACATCCGTCACTACGCCAGTAGTTGTAAGGCATTGAAACCCCAACGGTAAAACGTGTTGGAATTAATAAAGGTTCTCAGTAGCGAAAGTGGGGGTAATGCTTCCAGAGACTTTTTTAAGTATCGTAATTTCTCAAGCAATCACATGATTATCTCCTCAAACAATTTAAGAATACAGTAGTTTTCCGCGTGGAACATTAGATCGGCTCCAGCAAACAATTACTCTACAGTTGTCTTTCGTATAGAGCGGTATTGACTAGAGTGAGACGCAAGTAGTGCAGAGAAATTGGCACACAAATAGAGCGTATTAAAAGAAACAAATAAGAAGATAGAACTACATAGAACCGATATAGCGCTCTATGCGGGACGACTGAATTTCTTTTCTAAGCACTAATACTAAACCAAGTTTTAAGCCATAGAGTTTCTTTTATCACACATGAAAATTTTCTAGTTTGGAGGCCATATTCATTCAGGACTTCCAGGTCACAGTTCTATAGAAACATGAGTACTTCAAGCATAAAAAAAAAATTATAGGGAATTTTTAAAGACACCATTGCTCTCGAGCAATGGTATAAACGACGGCGTCAATTAAAAAAATTTAATTATTAATAGGCTTCCCGGACAAAAAATTAGTCCCTAATAATTTTTCGATTTTCAGTTATTTATTACATTAACCAATCAGTTTTCAAGCTGTGACCGTTGTTTCGGTTACATCCAAGTACTGAACGGGCGTCAGTCTTCATTCAGAGCTGGCAGGGTATAGTAGACTTGTTTCATAGTTTCTTCAAAGCGATAGGACGTAACCAAAATGCTTCGGAATTGCGAAAGGGGCTGTTGTATTAGGCCGGGCTAAGAGACACTTCAGAGAAGGAAGTAATGGGATTTGCTAATGTTTCATGCCCCACTGTCATGGGGTACCTACGGCAATTCAAGGTAAAGTTGTGGTCGGAAGTAAATTCTAAACGATAGTGATCGCCACCGTGTGTCCGAATGGTTGACCAAATCGCTTTGCAATGAGAATGAAGAATGGAACTACGATGGAGTCAATAATGGCTCTTCTCCTGCTGTTCCTGAACGAACTTTTCCTAAAAAACTCCATGCAATGGATGTATGGAACAAGGTGGCTCGTAAACGGTCGATATTAGCTCCCTGCTGGAAAACCACCCGTTTAAACTCGGCTAAAGCACAAGAACGGTAGCCTGTTGAGGAGTAAAGAAGTGTCATAAGGTGAGATAAATCACGATTTTGTATCCGTAGCAATGATGCCCACCATTGGGGTAATCGAAGACCTCATGAATGACGTGTGTGTGCAGGAGTTGATACGAGGAGGAAGAGGAGAGTCTGTCGTGTTCTGCGTCAGTTTCAACTGCAAGGAAGTGGGGCCTTTAATCGAGGTATTCGTCAGACTGAACCAGCATGGCTGCATTGAGCTACTGGATAACCAAGTTTTACCATTTGCACAATATCTGAATAATGAAAAGCATGCTGCTTTGCCTATCTTCCAGGATGCCAATTGCCAGGTGCATCGAGCCCCAATTGTCATTAATTGGCGTGATAGTCATTCAGGATATTTCAGGTATTTAGATAGGCTAGCTAAGCCCCCAGACATGGATCCGCTGGAAAATTTGTAGAACCACCTAGAACGACTAGTTAGATATCGAGAATATCGCTAACGTACTGTAACCACACCATGAGATCAGTTTGTGGAAGAATCGTTAGAGATCGACCAGGTGCGACACTTGTAGACTCATTACCGCACGGAATTGCCGCCATTATTCGCGCTCGTGGAGGTCCTACACCATATCAGTAGCAGGTAACAAATTTTTCGTTCAGGATTTTATAATAAAAAAATTTCACCCCACACCCACCTTACTGCACCTACTAGAATACACAATTCTACTTGTGTGCGCACGTATACGTGTTTTCATGTGCTTATTTACAATAGAATGTGCTTCAAATGCATGGACATTAGGTTTTCATGTCATGGAGACAATGTATGATCGATCGTTTATCTCCTGTATATTTCAGTGTTGCCTAGAATAATTTTGGCTTATTTTCGCTATCGATATGGGGGAAAAACTACCAATAATTTGATGGCTTAAACAAAGAAAAAACCTGCCAGGCTTCTGAAAATAATTTTCCTTAACAATAACTACAGCGACAAATCTACAATCGTTGATGATTTCGACTGGCATGCCTTAATTTCAAACTTCGGACACGGTACGCTTCAGACACTTCATGCTTCAGACACTTCACGCTTCAGACACTTCACGCTTCAGCCACTTCACGCTTCAGCCACTTCACGCTTCAGTTACTTTTGGGAGGGAGTGGCAGTGCTTGCCAGCGTGTGCCAGGCTTCGTTCCGAGACACCTCGTTTTTTGAGAAAAACTGCAAAAGTTTTCACGGCTTGCAGCTGTGTTGTAGTCTGGAAATTTTTTTACGATACTTCCAAATGAGGAAGATACTCTGGGACTTTCTCCGTAGACCAATAGGGAAGTAAAACGTGGGCAGAAAGTAGCTTTTAGCGAAAGAGACTTCCAGTGGTTGCAGGTTGCATGATGGTTGAGTCTCATCAAACTTTGTCACTTGGGGTCAGTGTCTGCAAACTAAGCTGTTTCGGTTTTAGTATGATTTCTTCACTCTCGTTGTCCATATTAGATTGTGTGTATGGACATGAATAGGAAATAGTTTTTTTTTCAGTTACTTGATAGTTCTTCTTTTTACTCCATTTTCTGAATCATTCATTCATGAATATTGTATGCATACATTATCAACCAAAAATAATCGATTCAAAAAGCGCGGCAAATTCTGAAAGTGGGAAACTTACAATAAGTCGCATTCGATAACGCAAGCAAAACCCAGACTGTGCAACCAAGCCAAAACAAAAATTCCCCATGAATGGAATCACAGATTTTCTGGAGGAATTCGTTGCCCACACCACCACACTTGACGTACGGGCGAGAGACAGGTCTATAGGCGTGAGATAGACCAGCCACATTGATGTTCCCCTCACGGCACCCAAATGTATTGGCTGCCTTATCCGATTAGGATGTTGCTTGGGGCGCTCAGCTGATGTATATGCTTGCGGACAAGGGCGGGTGTTCATCGATATCAGGCATCCTTCCCGACACTCGTGAGAGATGAAAAACAAACTGAGACGGAGCGTCGAATGAAAGGGCGCCTGTGCGCTGCCAGGCGTCGAGGAGACATTTTCTCAGCGATAATGATGAAGAAATATTTTGTGACTCCGTGTATTTTTCTACATCGTAAAAAACATTTTTTTGTGAACAAAAAAATTGAATTAGCTAGGATTGCCATTTCGGAGTATAAGTTACAAGTATCTTAAATTCGTTCATTAGAATAGGTCGTAAAGCTGAGGCAAGCAACTTTTGTCGTATAACATGCTTAAATTTTTCATTTAAATAGGTAGGTCCAACAAACATTCTAGTTGAATTTTATCAAAATTTTGAGACAAAGAATTTTATGTTAAAATCATAAATCTTTCCATGCTTCTCTGAAAAATAGAATATTAAATTGCACACGAAATAACTATCACAGAATCAAAGCCCCTATACTCTTACTCCGTAGAAGCGGAATAGCGGAAAACATATCTTTTAGTCCGATTATAAGGCATTTTAACACTACAAAACGCGATACCTGATGTGCAAAAAAACTGATGCCACAGTCACCTAAATGTCACACTATCTTCCTTGATGACAACTATGCGAATATTTTACAAAACTTTGAATGTTCTTTTTTTATTTGAACTTAGCGAATAAACACTGAGAATCGCGTATATTCAACCCAATTGCTTTGATGATATACAAAATGCTGACGGAATTATGTAACCATAAGGATTCTTTACAATTTTTCCAGTTTGGTGCACCTAACACCATGGGAAACCAAGTCAGGAACGCAGGTGAATAAAAAAATATGTATATATTATTGCGTGACTAAAAACATGATAGCTCTAATGAGACTCTGGGTGTCATGTTGAGGACAATTTATTTTGTGTCTGATAAGGAAACCACTAAGAACAATAACGTTTTGTGCTATAAGGCAGCTAAAAATTATAGAATATTCTTTGAAGTAGATTACAGACCTGCTTTAGGCCTGGCGAAGTCGTGTACGTCTATCTCACAGGGAGAATAATCCTGCCAAGTCCCCCGTGCTATCGATAAAATATTCTATCATAAAACTGGTGTAAATTTCAGCGGATAGAGTAACAAATCATGTTGAAACATTATTTTTCACGTATTTCGGTGTTGATCTTTTTAGTAGAAACGCTCATGTCAATGTGAACACACTGTCGAATACTCAATAGAGTGGATGAAGTGCATCAGAGTACGAGACTCATCACAACTTCAACGCAAGCCCACAATAAGAACTGATCCGTCCGTTTTTTAATCAGTTGCTCTCCTGGCGCACGTAATACTCAGAGAAAAAATGCATTGGTACAGAATGAGTAACTTGAAAACTGATGAAGCAGCTTCAGCGATATGGAAGCCGTAGAATGGCTACGTTCCATTTGAACTTCTCCATTCCACGCTGGAAAAATGCGATCACTCTTTTGAAGTCGCAGATTCTTGATATAGGAATGACGCGTATTTAACAGGAGGTACAGATGCGTGCCAGTTTATGTGCTCAGGTTTATCTAATCTGAACATTTGTGGTAGAGAGAGTGGATCTCTCCATTTTCACGATCAAAAAGTGAAGTCTAATACCGGAATATATTCTGAACCTCAGTTTGAATAGAAAGGCTTTTATAATCTAAAAAATAAAATATTTATTTAAACGTGGAATTTATTTAAATGTCGCTAAAGTATTTATAGAAAAATGGTCTTACTGTTTGTTCGTTAAATCTAACACAGGTTTCGGAAATAAGCTCTAAAATCTTCATCAAGCAAGTCAAACGTTATGGTCAAGTTTGTCGAATGGCCTTGAAATATTAGTTTCTTACTCATAAAACGATAAATAATTCTTGAAAAAACTCTATCGTGAATAAATGATAAATCAAAATAAAGTTAAAACAATTTATTTAGGACTATAAATAAATCATGAGTATTTCCCTCATGGAACACTTTTTCATTCATTTTCTTTAGTTTTAATGTTTTCTAGTATGGAAATTCAAAGGCTTTACTACGTTGCACGAGTGCCTTTACTCGCAGATTACTTTTGGCGCATTAAGGTATCACGAATCCATTAACAGCTTAGTACTGCAGATCCAGGTGGCATGTGAGGACGTGATTGACTAAGAGACTGAGTACTTTAATGTATTTTTTATGCTAACTACTTGTTACAAACGTGTTTTTCTAACGTGTTACTAACGTATTTTTCTAACGTATTACTGAGCCCTTATGGAAGCGGAGAGCCAACAGCGATAGGCTTCATTCAGTTAGGTAACACTTCGTCCCAAAACTTTAAAATAATGGTTATATTTATTTCTTTTTGTGTTGTTGCAGTCCATATGCATGTAGGATACGAGTATATACGCAAGTAGTTGGAGTAAGTTAAACTTTCGAATGAAACACCGTAGACTTAATTTAATTGTGTCACTTTTTGCCCATACATGTTTGTCGCACTGGTTCAGAAATGTGTTGCAATTTATTCATGACACTAATTTATGCACGTCAAAAAATACGCTGTATTTTCTTTTAGTGTGCGTAATCCTTTCGTGTTTTTTGCTACACTTGTATGAATGAACAATATTTGCTCCAGCTATGGTTTCATTAAATTCTTTTACCATGCTTCCACCTGGTGCGTTAACCAAATTAAAGATGCTATTCGAAGAGTCAGGAGTAAACTTTGACTTGTTTCTAATAGTAATTCTTACCCAAGTTTTGAATAAATGTTCGAATTATTTTTTACCAATACAACTGTCAATTCTTCATTCACTCATACTCGCACCAAACCTGGCCATTTTATAAAATCGGTAGAAGAACGTCCCAAACTTTATTTTTCGTTGAAGTTAAATGGAGAAAAACTGGAATATACACGGGTAAAGAAGCAGAAGGAATATAAACTACACAAAATCTCCCGTAGCCGTTCAGTTTGAATTTTCACGGCATATAGATCTAAAATACGAGCTTTTTATTGTCATCTCGTGATTTCTAAAGTTCACTGAAGGCTAAGCGAGTGACGATGGTCGCGTGTGAATCGTCTGTATGGAAGAAGACGGCAGGCGAGATACATCGGTGTCGTCTCACGCAACCTTCACATCGCCGCCCTTTTGTGTGTCGGGCAAGTAGGGCGAGAGTTTCAAGGCGAATATTTTCCGAAATTTTCATCGCTCAAATGCTCAAAATGAGCTTACTTTTCACAATGTGAGGACATTCGCACATAAATCAACACTTAGTTGATTTTTATAACAATTAATTGCATTATAATTTACCGTGTGAAGTTGTCTCCGTTGTTTCGTTGATAAGTGATGTGTGAAGTTGTCTGTTTGGAAATTTTGGTGTTTCCTCTTATGTACTCGCTGAATGTAATATTCTGACTATATGCTTATCTTGAAGTACAGTTTTTGAGTTAGTCCGTTAAGATAAAAGACTATTATTCTACTCAATTAATTTAGACTGCAATTCTGATCATATACGTTTGCACGTCTTCACCTTGACTGGTGAGATAATTTACTGTTCTTTGAAAGTGCCTTTAAATAACGGTAAACGTGCTCAAATTTTTATTATGGACAGGAAATATTGTTGGCTCTTTTGTCTTAAGAATGTTTATGATTGTGAGTATTTCGATACGAATATATATATAAATAAGTAGGCATCTCGTGATGTGTTAGAGTCAAAAGAAGACAAAAAAACGTTCATCGAGCTGGATCAGCAGCCTCATTCGATGCAATCAGGTAAAAAATCTAAAACAATACAACCTTGAATTCTACTTCGGCTTCGCAGCATGTGAGAGAAGTTCAAGAACTTGAGCATCCTACTTTGATTGTACAGTGACTACTCTTTGAAAAGAAACTCATGCGACGCTATCCGAGCTAAAGATACGCCACGATTGACCCAACCTAAATTTTGTTACAAATTGACAAATATACTCGAAAGTAGAACTCTGACCAACGAACACAAACTTCTCTGGACTCTCTACAGCTTCACCGTTAAGAGCACCCCAGGCCANACACTCCAGGCCATTACACTCTATCGAGTTAGCTTATTATGACACGATCACTGTCACTATGTCCAGGTAGACTCAATAATACGAATGTGATGACATACATACATACGTACATCAACGAATGTTTTTGATAATTTTTAGGCTTATTTGCATCCAACATATGCAGGTGACTGAACTCGAGTATGGTAATATCCTCAATTAGATTAATTAACGGAATATGAGAGATGAACGGCCGCGTAGAAGCAATAAGTTGAATTTGTTATTCGTGAGGCTCACATCTGAAGAACAACCTCTGCGCAGGGTCGATCGTTCTATGGCCCTGTCGATCAGTCGCTATCCCCAGCGTGACATTTTTCCTTTTTTCCCCAGGGTTTGCTAAGGTTAATGACAAACGATGTTAAGAGAGTCAGAACAAGATTTGTTACCTTATTCGAGCTGTATAATAACAAAGATGATTTTCAAGTTCTCACTGTACATTTTTTTTCGCTCCTTTAGTAAATAATATTTTCCTTGAGAAATATTTCTATATCCCCAAGCACCAATACACCCATTGCCGTGGAAACTCTTTACCATCTTTTAGTTTTTAATCATCCAAATAATTCGGCGTTCCTGAGATTCCTTTAGGATTTTCCTATGAAAGGATCCGTTCCTGCGGTCGTACTCTTATCAGCTGCGCTCCGACGCTCCTCTCACGTACAAGCATGGGTCCTGATATTCACCATCACCTTCACAAACTCTCCATCACCTTCACAAACTCTCCATCACCTTCACAAGCTCTCCATCGCCTTCACAAACTCTCTATCATCTTCACAAACTTTCCATCACCCTCGCAAACTGTCCATCACCTTTACAAACTTACAATCACTTTCGCGCACTTACTATCACCTTCACAAAATGTCCATCACAGTCGCACACTTACCATGACCTTGACACACTCACTATTACTCTTCTAAACCCACCATTACCTTTTTATACCCACCATTACCTGCATAAACTCACTATCGCCAATAAAAAATCCCCCATCACTTTTACACACCCATTATCTCCTCCCCACCTTCACCACATAACCTTCACTCACTGACTATCACCCTCATGACGCCTCAAAGGGACAGTAGTACGTCTCATACCTCCTCACAAGCCGTCATGAAGCAAAACATGAAAAAATTCATACGGAGGAGTCCAACGACTGAAGACGTGAGAATTATTTAAATTGCATAGAGGGGCAGTCAACAAAACACAATTGACGCAGAGGCTGGAGACAGTGTCTGAAGGCAAGAAGCGTTTTAATTCAATGTTTAATGATTGAATTATAAGCCCCGATGATAATTTTTTCCTCTATGACTAATTTTTCTCTGGTGAAATTGTATGAAACTTTTTAAGCACTCTCAATATTTAGATGATCTTCAGCTTAGTTTGTTTTGCATTTCAAGTTAGTTATCATTCGTTGGATGTGATAAAATATTCTGTCTACATACAAGGCATGCATAGCCCTCTTTGCAGTTTGGATTTATTGTTACTTCAACGTTTCCTCACTGTTACCTCAACGTTACCTCACTGTTACCTCAATGTTACCTAAACTTTACCTCACTGTTACCTCAATGTTATCTCAATGTTACCTCAGTGTTACTTCAATGTTTTTTCATATCCAGCCACGGAATGTTGTCAGGTGAAGACGAGCGAGAAATTAAACATCACGAAATTCCAGGCGCTAAGGGACAAAACTCAAGTTTGCCGTTGACATCCAAAACAAAAGTTCATGCCTTCAATATCAAGAGAACCTGCTAGAGGTTGCATACATTTTATGACTATTCACGTGTTAAAGTCTTCTATATGTATTAATTGTAATGCCTATTTTACAAAATCAAGTTTTAGCTACCATACGTGCATTTAAAAATTAACCTTAATCTTTAGTAAAGCTGATCAGTTAAGCGAGTGAACCTGTAAGTGGCTATAGCGCGGTACGAGACTAACAAACTCACATAAATTGCTCTGACCATATCATTTGCATGACGCTTACTCATTTAACAATACAAAGCGTCTCATAAAAGTTCGAAGAAGAAAAAAAAATCGTTCATCACAACTGGCACTATATTGTCTAGGGCTTGAAAAAGCAATCAGATGGGAGATCTTCCTGGAGAAGGCCCCACTATCGTGGAATATGCACACGTTGCTTGTGAGCAAAGAATAATAAAACAACAACGTAAACTCTACTACAATCTCGGACGGCTCTTAAGGCTTCAGGGCTCTATTTTACGTGCTTGTTGTGTTCAATATTCCCCGCGTGGAGTGAATAAAAATAAACTGAAGTTGTGATCTCCCATCGCCTGAGGGGGAAGTGGCCGTGATGAGTGCTGGTCTCCTGGCCTCCTGATCACGTTCTCTGATGGATGTGCCGCGTCCATGGGAACTGGCGCTGTGGTACGCAGTCTGATGGTACTCGGTCTGGTGGTACTTGGTATAGTGGTACACGGTTTGGTGGTACTCGGTCTGGTGTTGCGCAGTCTAATGGTACACGGTCTGGTGGTAAACGGTCTGGTGGTACTCGGTCTAGTGGTACACGGCTTTGTGGTACACGTTCTAGTGGTATACGGTCTAGTGGTACTCGATCTAGTGGTATATTACTTGTGGTACATTGTCTAGGGGTACACAGTCTAGTAGTACACAGTCTAGTCGTATACAGTTATGATACAAACTCTAGAGTTACACCGGCTAGTGGTATACGGCCTAGTAGTAAAAGGCCCAGTGGCAAACTGTCAGGTGATATGTGATCTAATCGTACACGGTCTAGTAGTACATTGTTTAATGGTACATCGCCTCGTAGTACATTGTTTAAAGGTACTAACCTAGTGGTATATGGCAGAGTATAGTGGCTAAACCTATTGGNAGACATAGCGGCCGTAGTGGCCAGACATAGCAGCCGTAGTGGCCAGACACAGCAGCCGTAGTGATCAGACATAGCAGCCGTAGTGGCCAGACATAGCGGCCTTAGTGGCCAGACATAGCAGCCGTAGTGGCCAGACATAGTAGCCGTAGTGGCCAGACATAGCGGTCGTAGTGGCCAGACATAAGACATATCGGCCATTCATCGCTAGTCGTCTGTGACGTCTCTGAATCCTCAGAGTTCACTGATTTTTGCAAACCATCATTTGTTATAAGTCAATTCAGTAAATAGTGACGTATCAGTGTGAAATTTACTAGAAATTTGATTAGTGTATAAAATTAGAGAAAACGTGTCCTTCAACTGTTGTATATAAATGGAATTTAGGGGTGAAATGCATGAATGAGCTGACAAATTATTTAATCAAAAGATATTTACTCCGCAAAAAAAATATACTCTGATATTCTCTTACCTTTTTCCTGAACCAAACTCCCTGCATCCAAAATCTATGAAATATTCTCGCATCAAAGTAAAAACGTGTACACATGCTAACCCACCCAACTGCCAGGTCAAAAAATTACATGTTGGAATTAGATCATTCAAAGTATATATTCGTATCAGACTATTTCTGCCTCAATGAACCCAATTTTTTTCTTATCTTAATCACGGTATAGAATATAGATGACCTGATGTACGAAGACCGAATAGATATGTACTTGACTGCACTTACGCTAAACTTTCGTCATTCACAAAAGAACTTTTGGTGTGAGAAGTCCAAATTCAATATTCATTCGCCTTAGAGAGCCTGGTGATCCGAAGCAACAAGTGCATGTTGCAAAGCACTTTAATTTAATGAAAGAAATTTCGAAAACCTTCTCAAAAAATTTTAATTACAGTAGTTGCTGAATAAACTCATGCACTATGCGAGGGCGGCGGGCAGCGTTCGGACTAGACATGAACATACTATCGGTCTTGCATAGAGGGAAAAAGATATTCCGATATGTCTATCAAAAAACACAAGAATACAATAGATTTGTGAGTTGCGGATCTAAACTAAATAGTTCAAACCACAATCAAAATAAAAAACTTCAGGACATCAATTTCTTCCGCAAAATTAATGAAGTGTTAAGTTCATAAACGAGCTCGTACGAAGGCGTCTCCGCACATGCATTACCATAACTCAATTCTGTATTAGGATTATCGCCGGATTCTCAACCTGCATTCGTATCTCTAAGCAGGTAAAGTCATTGCTACTAAAGCGATTCTGAGGCCATTAAAGGATGACCGCAGCTGCCTCTTAAATATCCCGATGCTGATCGCTACAAAAAAAAAAGAGACACGCATCCCGTCGACTTTGCAAAGCAGTACCGCGTTCAGCTTAGCATCCAAATGCAACTTTCAAACGAAAAATTCGAATAGAAGCTCATTTTCAGTTGAACTCCTCCGCACATGCGTACGAGTGATTTGATCTTATTAGACATATATTAAATAGTTTTAGTGCTAATATCGCTGAGAAATAAGCCTTTCAATAAATCCGTACCCGTAAAGTAAATATAATTAATTTTTAACACGCTTATGTGCGCCGCGCGCTTTTCATTAAACTGATATATATTTGGGTCATTAATTTATTATGGCACGCTTCTCTTATTTATGCAACAGCATGACAAATATAAGCACATATGTGTCAACCTGAACACATTTGACATAAGTCCACGGTATTTCGAACAAAAGTTTAACTTGCTTTCATAGCCCACTAATTCTACTACGGGCTGGAGGGTTAATGAACAATTAAATAAAAATAATGAATATTTCCAGATAAATATAATCAACAGACTAGCTTCAAATACTCCACAGAAGTATCAAGAATCCATACAAGCATCAAGTACTCCAAATAATCATCAAGAACCCAAACTAGCATTTTAGAAAAAATAGCGGAGAATTAAAGACGCCGGTGATAATTTATATATAATTATTATTGAAAGACAAACAAGATATTGAACAGAGGTTTCTATCAATTGAAAGCTACGATGACGTCCCCTAACCGCCTCGAGATGAGTCACGTCAGTGGGGGTGAGGGCAAGGCCCGACACCGGAGTGGAACAAAATTTGGCAGCTCCAGGTCCGGAGCTCCGCCAGATTTGCCAGAACGGGAGCAGCTCTGCACAACGAATCAACGCATGAATTACGACGTCCAAGGAAATGGTAAGTTTTGGCTCAGTCTAAATGTTTCTCCTTGCTTAGAACACAAGTTACACCGTAACGATTAATTAAGCCGAAACTATTAATTAAGCCCTAACTATCAATCAAGATGTAACTATCAATTTGAACTTTTAACTCCCTTGTTTGTTTCAGGTCTAACAGGAGACAAAAAGCATCTCGAGAACCGTCTATCACACCTCACAAGGACCACTGTGAAATGTTGGGGACTTAAGTTCTCTAACTGTGAAGCCAACCATGCCCCAGAGAACAGTCTTCTAGATTCAGGCTCAGGACACGTCCGAGTTTGATTAAGAGATCTTTTCCATCAGTATCTCGGTGAAAATGAACTCAGTTTCAAAAGGAATGCTTGAAGGGTGCACGAAAAAGAATCCAAAGTCCGAAGCAGGATGCTCTCCTCCACAATTCTGGCTGGCGCTGGGCTCGCACTACGCTCTGCTGCTCCAAAAATCACTCTGGCTCCCGTCTGTTGATATTGGGTGACCTCGACTACGCCTTAGAGTAAAGTTAAAGGAATAAAAAAATTGCTCCAGTAAAACAAGAATCCAGTAAAGTGCAACAGACGGCGTTAAATTGCCCTGGTATTAAATTTTCAGAAATAATAATTCGAAATGTATCTTATATGCATTGAGATAGGTGTGAATGTAAATGGTGGCGTAAAAGTCACTTCATTATTTTTAACATTTATTACACGACAACTAATATAGCTATAAAAATGTGTTGCATAGAAAATGCGAACGAAAACCTTTTAGTTTTATCCTGTATCGATTATATAGATTTGAAACATATTTTGTAATCGAAATTTACACAATTATCTAACCCAAAAATGCTGAAATATAGTAAGAATGAACGAGCAGAGATAGTGAAAAGTTATTTCTCTCGGAACGGATCGTTCATTGCGGTACAGAGGGACTTCGTAAAAGCATTTAATCAACAAAGGCTGGCCTTTCAAACATTAAATTATTGCAGTGATTTCAAGATCATAGATTTAACGCTCAACAGCAGACAAAGAAAAATCTGGCAGACCGAGAATGGTACGAAATGCATGTGTAATTCTACGCGTTTCATCGAGGGCTGCAGCAGATTTAAAAACATCGACTAGGCAACGTTCCATTCAACTAGTAATTTTAAGACGATCATTGAAACGCATCGTAACGAAAGATTTAAAACTGTTTTCATAGAAAGTTTACGTAACACAATAGTTAAAGTTTGTTGACCATCAACAAAGAAAGGATTTCGCACGTGCCTTTCCATAGTGCACGAATGGTGAGACCTATACTTCCCCCCTAATCATGTCTGATGAGGCTTATTTTCGCATGAGTGGGATGTTAATTAACAAAACTGCCGATTCTGGTGTGGTCAAAACCCTGGAATAAACCATGAGGAACCACTTCATGTACAGAAGGTTACACTCTGGTGTGGCATAATGAATGCAAAATTCATTAGTCCATATTTTTTAGGGGATATTGATGGTGCAACCGTGACAGTGAAAAAAGACAACTACAGACAAATGATACAGGAATATTTATTACCACAGCTGTAAGATTTGGACATGCAGGATATGTGGTTCCAGAGAGGGTCCCTCATACAGCAAGAAACCATGCAATACTGTGAGCTGCCTTTACTAACCGTTTAATTTCACGTCTTGTTGACGATCCGTGGCCATCATGGTTTCGTGATTTAACCCTGCAGATTTTTTCCTATGGGGATACCTTAAAGGAAAGGCTTAAATCAATATGGCTAATACTCTCCATCAGTTAAAAAACAATATAACTGGTGAAATCAGTAGAATAACTCCAGATATTTTGAAAAAACTCTTGGAAAATACTGTACGTGGAATACGTTTGTGTTTATATAACAACGGAGAACATTCGAAAAATAGCATAGTCAAATAATGAACTTCAAGATTTTCCTTTCATTTCGTGTGTAATTTACTCCTATACCTGTATTAATTGTCTTATAATAAATGTTTAAATGATGAAACTACTTTTGCGTCCTTTGTTTCTATACCAAGCATCATACATTCCCATGGTTCTATCAAATAAAATCGGAGTAGCCATATCTATATTAAATGCCTAATTATGACAATATATTAAACAACGTTTCTGACAAGCCTCAAATAGTCCAGACAAGCTTCAGAAGTCAGACTAGCGCCAAGTAGTCCAGAGGAACATCAAGAGCCCAGACGTGTCAAGTGCTCCAGATAGGAATCAATAGCCAGACTAGCACCAAAAGCCATACTAGTATCGAGAGTCAGACTAGCATCAAGAGCCAAACTACATCAAGGGCTTGGACTGGCTTCAAGAGCCAAGACTAGCATTGAACACTCTTGATAAGCATCATGAGCAAGACTAGCGTCAAAAGTCAGACAAGCATCAAGAGCCAGACTAGCGTCATGAGTCAGACTAGCAGCAAGAGCCAGGCTAACATCAAGATTCCAGACTAGTAACTAGCGCTGGTGAGCACCCTGGCATTTCCAGCCCTAGGGCTCCCCCCTCCAGTATTCGTGTCGTCAACATCATAACGTGTGTGAGATAATCATGGCTCGGAATAATAAATATTCACGACTTGACCGCGCAACAAACGCTCGTCCGTCTTGTATCAATTAGTCAAATTTGATGACGTGTGTTTAGGTGCCTTGAGATTTATGGAGAGAGAGGAAACAACTCGCGGTCATAACTGAGCAGTTCACCCTTAAACCGTGGAATTACGCTTCTCGGACAATGGATGATTTACAACAGCACCAACATTTGCAGTCCACCGTGCTTCCATCATCAACTTGAGAGCGCTGTCAACCTGACTGAGATCATACAGAGGAGTCCAAATAAATGTGTTCACCATTTGTAATTCATTGATTTCTGAAGAAAGAATCGACGCTTGCAAGCAAACTGACAGAATGTGCTACCAACCAAAGGCTAAGTGAAAAGTCATCGTAACTTTCCACATGAGATTAATATGTGAAAGTCTTTTTGATTCGAATTTGTTGAGTTACCATTTCCATTTTTTTACCCTCGATATAAATTCATTCAAGAAATAGAAAGAGCAATGGAATCCATTTTCCAGTCGGCATTGACGGCGAAAGACTGGATGTAATTCTGTTTCCATCATCTTAATACTAGGAAATATTAAAAATAGAGCTCCCTTATAACTCTAGAGCTAAATCCCAACATTGTGTTCGAAGAGCATCGCTCTTCATCGGGTGAGAGAAGATAGTCTTTACTTTCGAAAGTTCATGCTATCTATTCAAGGAATTGGTTTGAGATAAACGTCTCCGAACTTGTAAATTGATAGTGAACAAAAACTGTGGTCTGGTAATACGTTTGTTCTTTTTTTGATGGGTAAATTAAATAGATTGTACTTAATTTGAAGGGGCAAATATATTCCAGGTATCGACAATTCCGTTCAAATACAAATACTTCAATTATAATTGTGATATTTGTGCAACGGCATTGGAATAAAATTGTACTCATACAGAGTCTGAACATGAATACTTGCACAACTCTAATATTTATGCGTTTTGAATTTTTCGAGCTCTAGTTTGGTTGAGGCAAAGAGTGCAGGTAGTTCAAAGCACATATATTTACCAGAATGTTAAAACTGAACAAAATTGATTGACATCCAGAAAATCAACAATGCAAAATCTTCATGGAGCAATAGCATTTGGTCAAAATTAAAAACAAGCCTTTGGTACTTAGTGGCGTGACCTCAATTTGCGATAACAGCACAGAGATAATTATTGTAACAGGAAACTAACATTTGACAGGCCAATTGCGGTATCTGTTATATTATTGTATGTAGGTGATCCACTTATTAGCAAGGTTCTTTCGACTAGTTCTGTGCAAAGAAGTTTTGAATATTAGCATCACATTTTTAATGCGTTTTAGGTCAGGCGATTAGCTGGGCACCAGAAGGACTCATATTTTCTTATTTGTGAACCATTTTTTAAAATTTTTCTGCATGTTTGAAGTTATCGTCTACTAAAGGATCCACTTGCCCCGACCGTTAAATTTTTTTGCGTTCGGAAGTAGCTTCTGCTTCAGTATTTTAATGCACATAGAACTGTCTATTTTTCCATTAATGACGTGCTGTTCCCTACACTATAGATATTAAAACATCCCCACACCGTCATGCTGCCTCCTTCATGCTTGACGGTAGTGATGGTGTTCTTGGGATCATAGGCAGTCCCTGTTTTCCACCAACCATGATGAGCGCCGTTTTTACCCAAAAGTTTAATTTTGCTTTCATCGGACCATACAACCCGTTCCCAGAACTCAATTCGTATGTCAAAATGTTATTTGGTAAACGCTAAACAGTTCATCGCACATTTTGCTGTAAGAAGAGGAGTCCTGCTTGGAGTGAAGGCATTTAGGTAACTTCCATGGAAGTCTCTAGTAACCGTTTTTCTATTAAGGTGAACTCCTTCAAACTCCAGTTCTTTCTGTTGTAGATATGTACGGGTTGTCATGGGCTCATTGGTCACCTAACGCAGCACACAGCGCTGAGAGCGGCACGTGATCGTGCGAGGAGCTCCGGCTGTTGCAGATTGGAGACCGCCCCAGCCTCTCGATGCTGCCGAGCTACCGTCCCAGCAGGTGAGTTTGGGACCATAACACGTTCAGCAAACTGCCTAAAGGTTAACCCTTCATTACAAAGTTCAATTATTTGGTTTCGAATTTCTTTGCGTTTTTCGTTGATTTTCCGCACTGTAATCACTGAGCCTAGATCTTCAACAAAATCTGGAGAGGTAAGGATTGTGCCAACCTTAGTCTGTTTACTTTACATGTATTTCTAGAAGTCTTTGGAAGCTATGTGATAAATTTTTTAATCAGATACTCAAATTGTGCTATGAAATGGCAATGATTAAACATATCAATTCTAGCTAGATGTTTTTGTTCCGAACATTCTTTTGCTTAATTGATTATCAGGAAGTCGATAAATATTGTTTTGTTCTGTTTAAATATTCTGTTATATATACTTTCTCGGTACTACTTGTATTATTTACCTTCAAACACAGCCTGAAATGTTCAAAATACTATAAAAACAGAGTTGTACTTATCTTTATGTACAGTCTTTTTAACACCTTTTCAATTTTCACAACCCCTTTCCAGAGCCTGATCTATTTTAAAAGTCTGGCGCAGGTGAAAAATATTCCGGATCATCCATACCTCGGAGATAATCAGAGGCTCAGTTCCAAACTTCGTAAATGACGAACTAAAACTAAGTACTAAGTACACATCCGGCGGGGAGGGAGTACGTGGTGCCGACCTTCAACAACAGGGCTCCAGTTGGCATTCGATCACTACAGGAGCTGGAACACTGCCTCGACAGTTCAACTGCTTCCTGCTGGAGCTGAGGGAATTTGAGGGAACCCTGGAGACCTGCAAGTCCAAATTACGAAGATGTGCTCTTGAATACGATCCCTGACATGTCCCCATGCCCCATTATTATCAACCAGTGGTAGGAAATAGTGTCCTGGAGCAGCAGGCGCACCTCAGGGCACAAGTCATGTCGTGATCTCAAACGTGAGAAGAGGCGGAGCACCAGCGTCGTCTGGGACTGCGAGACCGACCTGAATTCAAAGATTCGAGGAATCAACGAGTCACTGCAGCGTTAAAAACTTAATTTCTTCAACGTAATGACTGGAAGTACGTTAGAGAGATTCTAGTTTTTTTTGCCACCCATCTATCTGCATTCGGAAATAAAAAAAATGTGAATCGACCATTTGAGCTACATTTCAAGGACCCATACTACAGATCCGTGTTGTACCGATGTCAACCAATGAGCCTAAAATTACAAAAAGAAAATTATTTCCATAAATTTTCGAATACTGACAGATATCGTCGTGATACTGTGTACACATGATACAATGCGTACGTTAGATTTATCAGTGCGATGAAGTACTGTTGATATGCGTACGATTCCAATCCACGTGAAAAGGGGATGCTTGTTAGGATCATAATGTATTAGTTTAATACTTCAGGACAAGAACACCACAGAAAGTGGATGGCTGGTCCTGAGCAGCATATCCTTACACTGATTAACTGAAGTCATGTTAGAAATCTTCTCCAAAATCTTTACAATCGAGCTCGATGGTAAGGGTTCGGTCCTTCAGTATAGCGTCTGTATACATGTCAGGACGGATGTTGTTAAGATTATCTAAGAATATCGGAGAAGACGTTCACCGAATATTTCTTCTCGAAGATAGGAAATCCACAGGACGGTACTGGTCACCGAAGGGCCCCATTTTTCATTCGGAGCACACAGCCCTTTTTGCCCTGATTGCCCTGAATGTCCCGGTAATCCGCGCCTGAGACGCTCGGATTTAAGGATTTGCCCTCGAAATGACGAGCGTCGCAGGCCGTCGTAGACGACCAGACCGCGGATCGAAGACGCAGTTCGGAGGCGTCATTTCCTCCTCTCAGCCGAGACTAAAGTATGACTAATATTAAAGCTTAAATTAGCTTGAATATGCGTATTGGAGCATCCTTAATGTAATCTCTCCAGCTTAAAGAGAGCTTGCAAAGAAAAGTGTTCCCACGGTGTTAGTCATGTGAAAGTTATTTGCTTGCAGGAGGGGAAATTCCAGAATATATTTTCAAGGGTATCGTACGCGTTGCACTTGAGTCACAAGCAGTTACGAGATCAAGTATATGCGAATGGATCGATTTTCGACCAATGTATTTATAAAAAGCGGAAGAAAACATTGTAACAAAACTCGTGTATAATTTATCGAGTGCTTTCATGTATGACTCAGCGACTAGCAGCCCAAAAATGTTCCATGAGATTTACAAATTTTATTTATTGTTCAATTTTTTACAATCAAATTCACACCAGGCTTTATTTTTGTTGCAATTATTCATTCTACAGGCCACAGGCTAAAGCGATAGGTAGAAATATTTTTAAGTACCTTCATTTCGCTCTTCTTATTTTTCCAACACGGTCTTTCAACAAACGGGCACCATTTCGTCTCGTATGAAATGGCTGCTCCGCGCAAACAGCTTTGTGCGTCACATTAGCACGCGTGAGCGTTATTGCGCCTGCAGGTGTAGACATCAACATGGTTTTGCGCATATAGGCGGGTTTCTTCACTCGCTGCGCTGAGTTGAGCCCGAGCGAGTGCCCGCTTCAGTGCGTGCTGTGGTGGAGATAATCCGCTTCAGTGCGTGCTGTGGTACAGATTACCCGCTTTAGGACGTTCTGTGGTGGAGATTACCCGCTTCACTGCGTGCTGTGGGGGAGATTACCCACTTCAGTGCGTGTTGTGGTGGAGATTACCAGCTTCAGTGCGTGTGGGGGAGATTGCTTGCTTCAGCGCGTGTTGTGGTGGAGATTACCTGCTTCAGTGCGTGCTGTGGTGGAGACAACACCTGGTGCATCTAAGCTTTGTACTTGTGAGTGAAGTAGAATTAGACATAAAATTTAGCAGCCTGTGTTTTAAGGGGACGTTCTTGTGTATGATAGAACTAAGAAGTTACTAAATGTGAGAATTACCATCCTACACTGGGCACAGCACGCTTGAGGTAGACGACAACGCCTGCGATAGGATACAAGTGGGAGGACAGTAACTGCACATACAACGCTGCTTGACGCCATGTACAGCTACTGTAGCTGGTACTGAGTCGGGCAAAATCCAGACCTTCGTAACATGGGAGCCAAGATAATAGTGGGACTTATTTTTTTGTGCATTGTTATGGTGCATCAAAAGTTAGTGATATCAGACTATGCGTCTTTTTGCATAAAGGACGCTGTCGTGATGAATTCTGACACGCAAATTGAACTCTAGAGGTTCCGACTGTTCCTGCAGGATTCATTCGAAAAGGGGTTTCCCTGTAGAATTCTGCTACATCGGAACATGCCGTGTAGAATTCCGTCGTAGAGTATTCTTCCGTTTTATATTCAACAGTTTAAGGTGCGGCTTTTTGGGGTTCTGCCGTTCAAGATTCTCATGTTCGGGATTTTACCGAACAGGATTTTGAGGTATAGGATTTTGCTGTGAAGGATTACGCTTTGCTCGACCCTACATCCTAGTAAGCCTCATCCCCCGGGACAGCAGTCCAAGAATATCGCCATAAAGACTCCTTGGGTTGGATCAGAGAAGTTGGGGTCTCCGCGACGCAAGGTTTTACGAGCGATGTTCAGGGGGGCAGGTCGAGTTTACGAGGGTTTAAGTGTTGATGGATGAGGTAGTGAACGCTTACGTCCTAATGGCTGGCCGTGGTGAGTGCGGAGAACACCCACATGCGCTGACTGTTTTGCGATGCCTCGTCGGTTTAGTAATGGAAAACTAAATGAGCGTGCAACAGTTGCACACCAAGTAATGGAACGGATTCTAATTTTGGTTGAATAACTAATGAGTGCTTGATGGGTGTTTGAGGCGGTTGATGAGACCACGATTATTCAATGCCTACTACGTATGGTCGTATTTGACGGTGAGTGTAATACTAATTTTAGTGAAGGGGTGATTATTTTTGGATAGAAAGTAATTAACTATAGGTTCAAATTTAGCTGAATACCGTACAGGACGTTAGCCCAGCCCAGTTTCTTATTAATAACTCTTAGTGACTCAAAATTCATATAGTGCGTGCATATAGTGCATATAGTGCTATGGTGTACTTGCGTACACCTTAGGTTGCAAATGCTTCTTGAGAAATGTTCTGTATTTGACATAACTGGAATGGGTAAGAGACGGCAAGCAAATAATAAATATCGTTAAAGCAAGTACGCATCATCAGAAGGGATCGATAAGTTAATTTTAAAAATTCGAACTTCGGAATAAATAATTCCAAATAAGTATATTCTGACTCCTAGATATTTTGCAAAATTTCATGTAGTAGACATAAATGAATGCATGAACTGAGTTTCAAACAGAAAATATCCAATTTGAATTTTAGAGTTTAGTTCTTGAAAAAAAAAAGTGTAACCAGGGTTAGCGGTGGAAAACATTATACGATAACGGAAGTTTTGCGCATGTTGCCAGCAGTATGTAGTAAAATATAAGGAAAATGTACGCTCGTAAGCTCCGTGCGCATAAGCAATCAAAGCTCGAAGAAGCAATGGGAAGCTAAGAATACAACACTGAAAAAGCAGATCACATTAGAGCTGCTTGTAGCTTCTGGGAAAGAACATAAGCGCTACCCTTATTCCGCTACTCCCAGGCCTTCACTCCCTCCAACGCTTATTTTTACATCTCAAATTCTCCTTTTTGTGATGGGGGGTTTTACGATTCAGCTGCGCTTTCTTAGTCAGGGGAAAAGTTTGCTCTTCTTCATGAGTAAAATATGACTCGTCTAAGGTCTTATGCGCTCTCCAAAAACGTCCTTTGCTATCGCCCGATCGTGGCGCATTAATGCAAATGCGTTCACTTTCAATCGATCGAGAGCTTCATGCATGAAGTGCTATCGCAAGTTTACAGCTCGCTGAAATTCTCATAGTATTACTGCCCCGCCAAAAAATATGATTGCAACTGGAAAAATGGAGCACATAAAAACTGGCCTCTGAATTCAAGCATCGTCTTCCTTTTGAATGTTCAGTGAACGCTAGAACGAATTTGCATCTTGTTTTGATGCGCGCGAGTGCGTTGACGCCTCTTCAGGAAATGCCTGCACAACACACCAGGCGTGTACCTCCTTATCTTCATCACGCCTTGAAGTGTCAATAAGTTATTGAGTATCCACTTACGCGTTGAAATGTGAAATCAACTCGCATGAGATCAAACTCTCTCAACTAACCTACGCCTATTAGAAAGTTTCGCACATGGGTTTTGGGGCTATTAAAAATTCCGGATTACAGGGAATGAAATAACGTAAGCGATAAAATTCACGCGATTCCGAAGTCATACTAAAACAAGGCCGATTGGGGTTACGTCGCCACATTTAATAACAAATAAGTCTTTAATTTTGCATGCATCAAGGAAGTCAAGAAATCATTAAAGGCATGTAAAGAAATTTCCTTGTCAGGCATCGATCAAGGCTCTTCTTCGGGATTCATTTTTTAAAGGTTCACGCCTTCTCAACAATGATTGTCGTGATCCAAAGGCCGCATATGTCAGCGCTCGGATGACTGCCCAATCATCTCGATCTCGGAAATTACGAGCGATGTTCTCGCAGGTCGCCGTGAGCCCAGTTGAGGGGGCTTGATCGACTTAGGATTGGCATGTTCCTCAAGACGGGAATCGTTAATTTGAATTGTAAGACGGAATTGTTCATGATAGCCGTGAATATCGACTCTATGTTTGAACTCTATGCTTGAATTGTTCATTTCACCCGACAACTGGAGTTTTAAGCATGCATGAAAAGGTACCTTTAATTATTTAGTTTACTTTTCGGAGTTAAGTGAGAAAAGTCTGGTTCAACATTATATTTTTAATCTGAGCCCTGGAATGAATTTTGCAATCCTCATTACAAGGCAAAGTTTACACGTTAACTGTCCAGTTTGTAATGGAAAGTAAAGTTCTAAAATTATTAGAAAAGTTACATCAATAAATCATGTTATTGATTCAAGTAAAGTTATTTTCCTTAGCTATTCATTCATTCAAACATCTTAGGAATCATCACTTTTCTTCTACGATAAAATATCGAGTTTTCTAAAATATCTTCATAACAAGCAAATGTAAGTCGCCGTTATTCAGATAAATGAGATTTGAATTTTTTGTTAAAAAAAGCCCACTCGTCTCTACAAAAACAAGTATCATAAATTAGGTTCTTCTCCAGAAAGAAAGTATTCTTCCTTCGATATATTTCCTAAAGCGTATAAACTAAAAACATTAAAACTTAGACCTTTACTTTGCTCTCACTTTCGACGATAGAAAAGTTAGGGTAAAAAGCACGAGCATAATTTCGCCCGAGGAGAGTTCGTGCGTTATCTTTCTTCATCAGGCTGTGTTTCTCTTGAATGAACCTTTTCTTACGTGTATTATAACGAAAATCTTTGACCATCCATTGATAACAAGTCGTAAAAACAAGTCACCTTCTCGAGCAAAACGCATGCGCTTACTCAACTGCAATCCTTTCGTTCACTCAGTACAAACGTCTTGCTTAACCACACAAAATCCTTCATTATGTACCGAATTGCTTTATGATTGAGTAATCAAAGACTACGCTTGCCTTACTTCAAAAATAAGTCACTCCTTGAATTGAGTTATCATGATTATTGAGCCTTCCAATCAGCGTTTTCTGCAAACCAAACAGAGAGCTCTGCTGCAGCCAGCCCCGAGTCTCTTCCTGATTCCCTTGATAATTACGGAGCTTATCGGGGGCCCATCGACGTGTCGTAAATCGTGTGAAATTTACGGAGCTCCGTAGTACCTCTACCTCACGATCTCTAGAGTCACCTTCCTTAAGGTCTGATTTCTGTGTGTTGCGCCAGAGTTGTTCGTTATCGGTCGGGTTTTTGTGAAATGCGTACAAGAATTAATTCTCCTTGGTGATGTTTCTCAATCCAACGGGAAATTTTTTGTCGGAAAACTTGTGGGCTCTGTAGCACGTGAACTTATTTATTTTAAACAATTTGAAACAATTTACCTTAAATGTTACATCATTGAAAGATATTACACACATGGATTTCTTATTCTATTTGGATTATGGACAATTTTATACATGGTTCCTTGTAGGCCCAAATAAATTTTATGACTTCTAGGGCTTTCTACAGGACTATATACTAAGCGTCCACATACATGTATATATAATGCATTCATCCTTCCTTAGCTTACACAGGACTAGTCAAGTACTGAATTTATTCAGAGGAGAATTTTCTGAATATATGATTTGAAATTAGGAATTCAATAAAGCCTAGTCAATGGAGACTGTGCATTCTATAATATATTCCGCATTAATATACTCATGTACATACAATGTGGGGGAGGGGGGTGTTGGGTTTCAACAGTAATTTAGGATACGAAACTTTGAACAGTAACGTCTTCAGTAACTTGATAAGAAATAGGATTCCAGATTTATTTTGATCGCTTGAAGTGTCTTATCTCCAACAGCCGAATGCAATGAGCTCCACATTTTCATGCCGTTGAAGGGAAAACTAAAATGCGATCTGGTTCTGGAATGGTATGGAAGTATAAATTTACTTCGGTTCTTAGTGAAATATTTACGATGGCCAGTTTGAGCAGAAACTAATTGCTTGAGGTCTTTATCGCCTTCGTCACTCATAGTTTTATACATGAATGTACATAGGGAATATTATTAGAAATCAGGAAGCTTAAGAATTTTCCCGCATTTATACGAGCCATTTGTATGCGCATTGTATTTTAAATTACTCATTTTACTAATGGCTCTTTTCTGTAAAGTAAAAAGTATGTTCGTTTTGTTTTGCTAGTTCCATGTCATGCTTTTGTGCAATATTTTTGGCACTGTTGCCAGTAGTTTTTTACGGTAACTTATGTTTACGGGTTCTCACTTCATTTTTCATACCTTTGAGAACTGAAGGCTTACAAAAGAAAGAGAAATGAAAAATCGTTCATTCCGAAATCAGTCATATACAGAGCATGGTACATCGGGTTTTCAATCAGTAAAATTCCAGCCCTAAAATTAAAATATGGGAGTCGCAATGAAATTTCTGATTGCGATCAGTAAAACAACAACCTTAATATTACGGGTGAAAGTCGCGTTCAAATTTTTAATTGTGATTTTCAATTCTATGCTCAGCACAGCAAGTAAAATATTAACCCAGAACCATCGTTTGATTTTGGGTGTACATCTTAAAATTTAAATAACAGTTCAAAGACGGCCTATCGCAACCTAGATTCTCTGATACATAAGATAGACCGTAAAATGGCAACAAACAACGCTGTGATTCAAACGAAATATTTGGAGCATTTGAGCGGCTTAATACTGGTGCTTGTTGACACAAATGATGGAAGAAAAATTGAATCGCAAATGATGGCGCATGTGAATGTAAGACGTCTGTTCTTCACTAAGTTCAAATGCAATGAGGAATTGATATTTAAAAATCATGGTGAATTGTATCTAATTATTAAAGGTTACACGTCCACAAGCTCTTGCATGACGTTAAATGCACAAGAAAACGGAACGCGTATTCTGAGACAGCGGTCTTAGCCGGTATGTACGGGTTCTGTTCGTGATAAGAGCGCAAACACCTTAGGGTGAATGGCATTAATGCCAATTTCAAGGCTAAAATTGGAAACATGTGCATCTACATACGCTACCCTCACATGCTTTCGTTGATATTTATAAGTGTGTATTATTGCTGAGACAAAAATAAATGACAAAAAAAAATTTTATTTCGAAATTAGTCACGTACAAAGCATGGAACCAGTCGGGTTTTAAATTAGTAGGAGTAGAACCTCAAAAATAAGTGTAGACGTCCCGTTGAGACTTCTACAGTTGCGATTCTTAGTTCACTGGCCGATCGTTGCATATGAACTAAAAAATATCGTGTGATTTTTATATATACCTGATGCAAGTATAAAATTGTAATTAAAAATATACAATTAAGGGGTATAATTATGCAGCACTTTCGTTTTCTAATCATGCAGATAACTTTATCAGGACCATACAGCTTTTTTAAAAGTTTGAAATCATGTAGAGGAAAAAGTAAAAAGTAAAAATCATCAGGAACATACAACATCCAATAGATTCTGTCAGACGGAAGCAACAATTTCCATCGACCAAGCTGATAACTTAGCGCGTTAGTGTTGAAGAGTCTACCTGATATTTTCCGAATTACTTTTTTTGAGGGCTATATGTTGCTAAATTTACTTAATTTTCTAATTCCACCCGAATTTCGAACACATTCAATTTATCAGAATAGAAAGGTATGAAATTCAATTTTGCTACCCGTACATCAACGATCTTACCTCAAGTTTGATAGAAGTGCAATTTCGGACTTTTGATAAGCAATTTTCAGCAACTATTATTAGAACATAACGCAATTCAGAAATATTCTCAATTTATTCGTTATTTTATTCAATACTTTTTAAAGACACCAACCCACTGAAACTGCAATCTTCGGCTTATGTCATTTGAACTCTTTTTTTGGTGATAGGGTACTGATGATTTGCAAAGCAAAGTAATCCGAATAACGGACAAAATTCGAACACCTTATATTAAAGTGTAACCCTCGTACACAACCATAAATTAAACAATGGGTGAAAAACTTGTGTATTAAAATCTTTGCGCTGTTTCTAGTTCTACTTCCATTCATAACCATGAATCATGACAGGTATCAAATTACATGACTTGAAAATGTGAAAACTTTCTCTTTCAGATTTACGTGATTTCGTGAATCGGTAACTTTAGATCATAACTTCCCAGTATGGTTTATGCCTGACGTCTTTTTATTTTCGATTCCTCAAAAAGTTTTTATATTCTTCTCTGCTTGAACCTTAGCAAATATACTTAGTATCGAAAAAAAAAACATTGGTCATACTTTTATGTGTTTTAGAATTTAATTCCGCACTTTGACTAGAAGAACTTTATTAGTGGTCAAAAAAAATTTTTCCTTGACTGTAACATAATAACACTTCGGCATTCTAATATTGAAAAACGGAGTAACGGTACAGATAAATCAACATTTTAGACCTGCAATAAAGTCTAGTTTGAGTTAACATTGTACACCGCAGCTATCCTGCTATTTGATAACCAATAATTCTCTTTTTTTACAGAACAAACTAGTCTTAGGACTTCATTGCTGCCTCTATATGCGTTGTCGTAACATAATGCATTTCATTGCGCCGTTTGCTTTATTCATCGACATGGATCTTGCCACAGCTCGTTCGTTTCGCCGAGTGAAATTCTCAGCTCAGTGCACAACTTGCGGTAGCCCTACACGTCCTGAACTCGTGCCGCGGCAGGCCACAGGTGATGAAGGTACAAGCAATCATCTACGTATGACGCGCTTACTATATGCGCCATTTGATTTGCGTTCTAAATTTTTGGTTTCAGGTTTCCAAAGTTGGGCTCTTGCGTCAAAAGAATATATTTAAAATAGAACTAAAACTGTTGAGCACTCATCAAATGTTGCTTAGAACAAGTGAGTCATAAGTCAAGAATTACCTGCATACGTACCGTTACACGCCCTACTGACGTGATTTCAAAATTATGGTCTCCTTGCTGCTGTGCCAGCAATTTTTGCACATGGAATCACCAGCTGAATAGATAAAAACTAATAATAAAAAGATTTAAAGCGTCTTCATACTCTGTAATTCATTCTCATCAAAGTTTCTCAAATGGTGTATGGTAATAGACTCGACACCATTTGTATGTTCACATAACGTACAAACATTTCAAGTTTGAAACTAACGTGTCTAATGACATATGCATTTCTGTGGTTGTATTATCATTACCTGAATGTATTTTCAAAATATTAGTTAAAAACATGAATGAACCTACAGGATTTAAATGTTTCTATGCGAATATATTTTTCTGATTGTTAAAAGAAATTGGAAGCCAATTTGTGTAAAATACAGGTCTTACAACATATTCATACATATTGAAACTTTTTTGTACTGCTATGCTAACGTAACTAAAATGACAAAACATTTCAGATTCGTAGAGGCTTAAATCTAAGACTTGACCATCTAAAATATTAGAAACATACCAAATGGAAACTCATATTCCGATCAGGTCAGGCTCTTTTCATTTCTCCCTTTTCATTTCTCCTCTGACAATCCGCCTATTTCTTCTTGATGACTATGATCTTAACTGCGATCGTTCTACTCACCTGCATTTTCGGAACGATTCCTTTGTTGCAGCCATCACGAAGTGAGGTCTATCATCTCGCTCCCCCTCGACGCACACACACACCCAGACATGGCGGCAACAGCACGCCATCCATCAGCGGCAGCCACGCGGCGTGTGCCTGTCCTGGACCCGTCAGAAGCTGGAGAAGAAGACGCGCCCCACACACACAGAGGTCGTCTCGGGCAGGCGCGAGAGCTGCTCTCAATGCTGGTCAATTAGATGAAAGCCGACGCTTTTTGCCGGAACTGGAGCTATATTTTTCGAGCGCGCAAGGATGGAGGGTTGTGGAGATCCCCACTCTTAACCAGGTCACTTCGCACGTCTTTTGAAAACGGGGTTAAGAACTTTAGAATATCTTTGAAAATCTAATAAATATTTGTCAATTATGCGATAAATTTTCATCACTAATTTGCTCGAACAGTTCTAAAGTATCAATATTAAAATTGTTTTCTACAAATTAATTCTAAAATTACATCTTTATCACAATAATACGTTCATCTGAGTTACGTGATCAATAATTTTCAGTCGGTTGCTCATGGCATATTAATTTTCACCCACATTTCATACAATCTAGAACCTACACTCATAGTTTTTGAGCTCTAACTGTCGTAGTCTGCACGTCGAGGCTTCAACAAGTGAGATAAAAAGAAGTCCACGAAGATCTTCAACAGATTTGCTGGTAGTATTACAGTCAACCAATGCGCATCTATTTTTAATTTTGATATAATTTACACAAAACAATAGCACCATTGTAGTTATGTTCTCTTGAACATCTGAGATCTTTTGCAGTTCGTTGAAAGCTGCCCAGAAATGCTTAAGCACTTGAAAATTATGACAAAAACCATCTAATGTTAGAGAAAAAAATTTTACTCGCTGCTAATTTGAGGGTTCAGTGCTACTTGACGAGGTGCTTTGTTGCTTTACTATACGAACTCTACTTATTTGGACTCACCTCCATGCTGTTTCATTGCCGTGACTCACACCGAAGATTCATGAGCTATACATGAAAAAAGTTTATCAATATACGGAGTTTTTCCGATATTAAACGCCGCAGCTGCATCAGTAATTCCAAGCTACATTAAAATCTCATAAAGATTCCCCTTGCAGTAAGTCATCAGCTGATTGTCTCAAGTTATCAAAGTCAAGACCTAGCATCGTTTTGGACATTTTTCGCCTTTCATTCAGTAATGTGAAGTGCGTTCCGTGTTGCAGAACTCTCCTGGATGGTCAGAGAAGAATAATCTTAAAAACAAACTCATCCGAGCTACTCTTTACATTTTGTTCTCAAAATTTTGCTTTTTGGGATAGCGTTTTACATAACAGAAATCACTGTGAGTTTTGAATTTAAGGTTATCATGAACATTACTGATTATTACTTCTTAATCATTATCACTTCTAGTTCATACAGCTTTCCTAAACAGGCGATTCTTTACGACCCCAAGATTTGCAACTGGATTATCAAGAAACGCTTCCCCTGCTGTAATTTTACAATTGAGGATTTTAACCAAATAATTTTCAATCTCTTATCCAACAACTTCAACGATCCCTAAAAACGAATAATTAATCCCTTTTTCTTCGAGCACTTCCCCGTCTCACTTCCCTCCCCCCCTCATTTTCTCAGAGCACACCGCATTATCACACCTCCCTCGGACACAATGTCTCTGCTGAAGAACAGCGTCGCAGCCGAGTTTGGAGCTGTCAATTTTTCCACGTTTCCCTGCGCCCGTGGGTGGTCCGGCGCGATGTGTGCGGTGAAGTAAAGCTTCGATTTGTGCTTGTCCTAGACGTTTCTTAATGAGGAATGTCCCCTACGTTCATCCGGGGTGATGTATGTATATACACCTGTGCACCAATTCATGTTGAAGATCCTCGAACATTCCTGAGTTTCTATAACATTCATTCAAGGTTAAAATAAATGATGCTTATTCATTCTGAATATGGGGTGATATAAATTCATGATGGATAACCCACGTACCCAATGCTCATTCATGATGAACATCCCCCAACACTCATAGGTGATGTATTTTCCTAGTATTCATTCATGATGTTAATATCTTTGCAGGTGACGAACATCTCGTAAAGTTCAATCATGATGAATATACCCGTACACTCATTCATGATCAGAATAACCCACACATTCATTCGCGATAAATCTCTTTAACATTCATTGTTGCAATGCTTTGAATCCTCCTCTCCCAGCGACGCTTTCTTTTGTGGGACCCACCCGGATCTTTTTCAAAATTCGAAGAGGCCGCATTTTTAAATGGAAAGAAGCAGCATCTAAGCGCTAGCAAACATTCGAGGGCCTCCACACGCCAGAGCAACAACAGATCTGGCCAGCGTGGGAGCTGGGTATTGTTCGGCTGGGTTCTTGTTGAGATGCGCTCCGAAAAATGTTTCAATGCAACGTAACTGGTACATTTCATTACCAGTAGAGGTACCTGTGTACGGTTCGTTACCAGTATACGTACCTGTGTACGCTTTGTTACCACCAAGTTTACCTTTGTCCTTTATATTACCAGCAAACGAGTCTGTGTATGTTTCCATTGCCAGGAAATGTATCTGTGTACGGTTAATTACCACTAAACGTACCTGCGTATTTATTACCACGAACACTCAGATTACTTCGTGCAGGTACCTGCTTACGATAAATTACCACAAACATTTATCTGCGTACGTTTCATTGCCCTGTGCAAGTACATATGTATATCTCATGATATATTCATTTGAGGTTTTGAAAGTGTTAGTGACGAACATTTCTAGTTTAGTTTCTTCCAGCTTTTCACACAAGCTAAAGAACCAAAATGCATGCGTGCGATAAATTGCATACCGTCTCGATATAAGTATTTACACAACTCTGTTTTCGATCTGTTTCAAAAATTGCGAGCTCTGGCTTGGGGTAATGAGTACAGGTAGCTCAGAGAACATATATTTACCAATTTCGTTAAAAAGAACAAAACACAATTTATCGATAACCAGAAAATCAAATAAGTGAAAAACATATTGGGCTAAAGTATTCGGTCAAACCTGATATCATCGTTAAATCATTAATACTTTACTGCAAAATTTGAGTCTCTTGAAAAGAAACTTTTTACAAAGCTGCTAGAAACTTCCAGAAGCATAAGTAATGAAAACAAATTACGATCTGCACAGTCATCACCTCTCCAGATTTTGTTGAAGATACTTAATGTTCAACATGAAGATGCTCAATGAATACAAAATGTTGAAAGTCAAAAAAATACCCGTAGCTACACAAAATCAAATAGTCGGACTTCATAATGAAGGATTAACAGGTTTACCCGACAGGCAGGCTGCTGAATGTGTTTAGGTTCCATACTCAAATGTTAGGCAATAGCTCGAAAGCATTGAGAGACTGGGGCAACCATCAATCTCCCAAGAGCAGGAGTCCCCAATATCACGGGCCGCTCTCGACGCTATATACTGCGTAAGGTGACTACTGAGTCCATGACAACTCGTACATACTTACAGAAAGAGCTCGAGTTGCAAGAAGTTCATGTCTGTCGAAAAACGTTACTACATGGAGAATTGCATTGAAGTAGAACACATGCCTTCACTCCACGCAGAACTCTTCTGGCAGTAAAACATGCAAGGAGCCGTGTAACGTTTGCCAAAGGCTATCTTGAATAAGGAATCGAGTTTTGGAATGGATTGTATGGTCTGATGAATACGAAAATGAACTTTTTGGCCGAAATGATCCTTGTCGTGTTTGGAGGAAAACAAGGACTGCCTACGATCCCTGATAAACTATACCTGCCGTCAAGCATGGGGGAAGCAGCGTCATGGTGTGGGGCTGCGTTATCGTCCATGATGTGGGGCAACTCCACATCATTGATGGAAAAATATATCGCCCTATGAACAGACAGATGCTACAACAAGAGTTGTTTTCGGCAGCAAGGAAATTTTACGGCCGGTGCAAATGGATCTTTCAACAGTAAAATGATCCCAAACATAAGGTGATAAAAAAGTTCACGTATAAGAAAATGAGTGTTCTTTTGTGGTATATCTAACCGTTTGACATCAGTCCCATTCAAAATTTGTGTAGAATATTCAACACTGCTGTGTACAGAGGGAGTTCAGAAAATTTTGTTGACTTGAGAACCGTCTGCATTCAATAATGGAACCGGACACCACAAACGAAGCGTCTAAAGTTAGTTCACAGTTACAATTATAGACTTTATGAGGTTATTGCAAATAAATGTCATGACACTAAAAACTAAAGACATGTTTTTAAGTTTTGACTAAATACTTTTACACGTACATTCTTTTGCTTAGTTCCCTCTCCGGTTATCAATAATTCTTTTTTCTGTTTAAAATTTCCACTTGTTAAATGTATGTTCTCTGAACTACCGGCACTGTTTGCCCCAACCAAACCAGAACAATAAATTTTTATAATACGTCAAAAACAAAGTTGTGCAAATACCTAGGTCTAGGTGCGGGATGCAGTTTTACATGAATGTTAACGCTCAAGTATGTAGTATAAATCGTTCCTAAACGAAAATTGCATCTGAATTAGTTGTATGAATCAGTCAGGAATGGAATTTTTTTCTGAAACCCTTTTTTTGAATTAATCTGAAATAGAAACACTATTTCAGTTCGGTTATACATAGTTTCAGTAGAACTCTATCATGAAATTACGCTTAAAAAATCAGCCCTATAGTTGGCTTGAGAGTCTAGAAACATAATATTCCAATTACGTGAAATTTACATTTTGATCTTGCACTTCGGCTTAGTCTATCAAAGTGTACATCTGTTCTGACTTTGGTCGCAGCTGTAGGTCACAGTACACAAATGGCATCTGCATATCTGCAGCTGGTAGATTCGTTAATTAAAAGAATATTAATTGCACACGCTCAGTTGATATGACCTGTGCGTGTCCACATTACCTTCATAGTTCCTTGCTGTCGATTATTGACCGAGAGCGAGTATTGACAGAAAATCAACACATGACTGAGAGTCGCCTAAATTGATTTTGCCCTCAGTCTCATTTGCTTCGAATAATTTTTCAAATGCTGATGATTTAAACGACAGTAAACATTACAAGCAAATACTCGAACAAGTATTCATTTGCATTATTATGATATAAATACTTGTATTTATTCCGACATGTTTCACTCACTCATCCATCGAAAGAAGTGAAATCAATTCTTAACAAAGCTGTTGCTTTTGTATTTCTGAATCATCTTTTATCTAACTCGCCCTTAATCTTGAAATGCTACTAAGTTATCTTTAGAAGTTAAATCAACATAACAATGACAACGCTTTGCAATGTCAGAACACTGCCAGCCGAGGTATTTAATAACTTACCAGAATTTGCGTCAGTTGTTCGGATAGGACAGGTAAAAGAGCAAAAGTTTCTTCCACGGCACGAATTCAAAATTTTCAGTTAGTAAAAATTTTATGTAAGTTCATTCATGAATGCAAGTTGTTTGTTTTTCTTGGGAATTGCAAGCTTTTTGTGGTCGGAGAAAGCAATTAAGTTGATAAAATTCATCATGCTACATTGCTTGTGACAAGTCTAGTAAAAACAATTTCAAGACCATTTCGAATTCTCGATGATTATAGTTTCTCTTGCGTAATTGTTAAGAATCAATGAAATTTAATCGGGCTTTTATTTTTGTTCAGTCATGCGATCGAAACCTTCATTTGTGACGTCTTTGTAGTTTTAATTAACCGGTCGATCAGTTGTTTATAAGCTACGACCTCTTCGTTGGGGATACCTAGTCAATAAATGCGCCTAAACGACCCTCTGCATGCACGTAGCGAGGTGCGTATGTAAACATGTCTAGGATGTAATAAGGGATTAAAGTGTGTTATCGGAAGAAGAATTGAAGAACTGTTAAAAAAACGGGTGAGAATACAAAGAAAAACGGGAAAACGAGGCATAACGGGGAAAACGGGGGAAAATCGATAGGAAAATAGGAAAGAACAAAAAAAAAAGATATGAAAACTAAGAAATGAGAAATATAAAAAGCAACGGAGGGACGAGTTCATGTGAATCTCGACTTCTCACTATGTTTATTTTTTCGTTAATGAACATATTTAAGGTGAAGTAATAAATAACTCTCGATATTCATGACTATTAACAAGTTTCCTCCTATCTGCATGAGACTTGTAATGCTAGTATAGCAAAGCTAATCTGGGAAGGAATTTCAAAGAAAGAAAAGTAGCACGCCCTTACTTTTGTGTCCCGATGTAGTTATTTCTCGGTCCGAAATTATAACAGCGACGTCTTATACACGTTGTAGAATTCACTTTCTTTCTGAAACATTCATCGAAATATTGCATCAGCAATTACTTCTCTCCTGGTACGGGAACTGTGAGGCAGAAAAATAACATCATTGAAGAAAATGCAGTACAGTAAAGCCCTAAAATTTCCCTCAATGATTTGTTCCTAGTTTGTTAATAGGTGCATATTCTTGAAACAACAGAGTCATACAATATCAACATCCCGAGACAAATATCAATTATAGTTCTGGTATGATGGTGCTTGTAAATATAAACACTGAGACTTTTTTTGAGCGCGAGACGTACATGATCTCGTGGACCTCAATATCAAGAAATTTCTCTTCCACCACAATTAAGTACTAAGATCTTGTGCTCTCGGAGGAACGATGTTCATCTGCTTAGGATGCGACTTCCATCAGATGTTTCTCATGGTGCAATGGGGGCGCTGAGTCGCCGGGGTCTTGTAAATTGTGGGGGGCTTATGGGGGTTGCGAGAGGGATTGTGGGGGCTGTTAGTAGAATTAGCTTCCGCTGTAGCACTGCGGCCCCTGGGCTGAATATTTCCCCGGCATCATGCCCTAACGACCTCCAAATAAAGTTCATTACCATCAACGGGTTAGATTTAAAGTAGCATAATCCATTACAGATATTAGGCTCCTACCGCAGCAACACTCATGGGAATAATTGTGAAAATCAATCAAAGTGGCTGGGATAGCTTTTCTAGTTTCGCTGATATGGATACATGAAATACTATTTACGTTTACTACGAGGCTATTCCTTGAAATCTGATGGTAAACTATAAATTATTTGACCATTATTTAAGCAGCAGCAAATCATCGCGCACGGAAAATCGGTATTTGAAGAAGTAATTTATTTGAGTATTTGTTGTAACCCTTCTTAAATTTGGTAGTTCATAACAATGCTTTTATATACAGATTGGCTATTTTTCTTGTAAATATTGGTATCAAGACACAATAGAAACGCATATCACAAATGACGCGGTTTCTCAAAATGCTAATAAATTTCTCTCATCCCTGAGAATAATATTTGTTTAACATCAAATGCTTCCAGTATAGTGAACGAGTGAGATTCACTATGGGCGTGTTTTCTAGGCGACCGTCTCTAGTAAAGCACGTAGAAGGCGAACTCAAAATCTCGTTTCACAAAAGGCAGCTCCAGCACCCGCTGCGCACCAGCCCAAAGGTGCCAGCGTGCAGCAGGCCTGAGAATGGGCGCCGTGAAATGTGAGAGCAATCCTGTCTGTGATTCAATTTACTCAAAATATCTTCGGTGTGGAGGTTGTTGCGAGACCAAGAAGCGCTCCGGGGTCTCAGCTGAAATAAGTGCGGAACGCAAACCAAATTGAATTCTTATTCGAAATCCGTTCAAGTCCCTACCTCGGGGGATCTTGTCACCGTCATCATGGAGCTTAGGGGCATTTAGGCGAGCGTGTCCTATACCAAGAAGGATTTCTCGTGCGTTACCATCACGCGTGACCATATCAGAGCAAGTGTCAGCGAAGGTAATCTACTTTTCATTCTTCATCCCCGTTTTAGTAAGCGTTTATGATTTTGGATGCCCCAGTCTGAGACTAGAGGAATATCCACCGTATAAGACTGGTTCATCGGATCATTTTTATGTTTATCTCAAAGACCTTTCACCCCAGATACTCCAGTACTAATAATTTCCCGCTAAAGCTGATCAGTCATTTCGAAACTTCTCATAGACACCATCTCGTTCAGCCTGATGCTAAACATTGTTCGCGATCAACTCCATGACCTCATGATCTGCACTCTAACGAATACGTTACGAAACCTATGTCTAATAATTTATTTAGAAAAATTCAGCAAAGTTTGGCTGTACATTTTCGACGCAATGTTTTCATCGTCCCAATTTGGGCACCTTGCTTAGCTGAGGAACATTAAGTCCCGCAGCACTCTGGACCCCATCCAATATTCATGACGGTGAGATACGGACCACATTACTTCTTTCCGCCACGCGCTGTCCGCGTTTCAGGAAGTCACAGCCATGCAAGTTTGGTCTCTCCAATGCTTTGCATTTTGCGCTCCTTAAGCGCGCTCCTCGAATTGAGTGCTGAACTTTGGAAAGAATAAAGTATCCGCAGTTTTAATTTTTGTGTGGTGGTGGTCAAACCACTGCAATGTTTAGAATAAATTAGGAATTACGCATAGCTTTCAGATTGAAAAATCCAAAGGATAGGAATGAACTAGTAATTAATAAGCGATAACATGGATCTTATGAATTTATTCGACACCTAAGAGCTTTTACGCGAATCAAGACATTGGAAATAGAATAGTATCCGTTAGATGGGATTTATGATGAATTTATAATAAGGTCCGAGACAAAAAATTAAGTCACCTATTTTTCCGAGTCCCAGCTATCGGTTCAACAATCGGTTTCCAAAGTTGTGACTGAAGTTTAGGTTATTGGTTATATGCAAGTACTGTACGAGTATCGATCTTCATTCAGAGCAGGCAAGGTATAGACTTGTTTCTAAGTTGCTCTACGACGATATGACGAAAGCAAGACGTCTCCGAATGGCAAAACGGACTGTTGCATTTGGTCCGGCAATGGGACACTCAGAGAAGGAAATAGCAAAATTCCCTGGTGTTTCATCCTGCACACCTACGCTGGTATGCCAGCAATAATCCAGTCCGGTACATGCGGCAATTCAAGGCGAAAAATGTGGTCGGACGAAAATTCTAACCGTCAGGGACCTCCGTTAAGTGTGTCCTGAATTGTCGACCGGAATCGCTTTTCATCAAGGATGGAACTACTGCGAAGCGTCTGTAATTGTCTTTCTTATTCGGTTTCTGAACAAACTTTCTGTCGGGAACTCCATGCAGATCTCGAAAAATCATTCGCTTTGATTATCAAAAACATGCTTTCGTGCCGCTGAAGTTTTATTCTTCTTACAGCCTACAGAACGAATTATTTTAGCTGCGTTTTATTTTGGATTCGATGGAAGGTTGAGCAAGTCATCAGTCGCTTGTAACTAACATATTCCAATAACAAAAAGCATTTTGCGAAAGCTTTCTGTGGATGATCAGCTATAAGTGATGGCAGCTAATCACACATTGGTGAGCACTCTCGAAGTTCATGTGTGCGACCTCGCTGCTCTTCGTGAATATTCAGACTCACTAACGCTCTGCCGACATGATCGTACAGTGTCGTTCTCGTTGCCAGGCCATGACACTTTAATAAGTACCGCCCTCGGGCAATGGTTTTGCCCAGCATTTCTAAAGCCCGTAAATCGTATCATGCATGTAGTCTGGGTATCATTGTCGTCTTCAATCGTTAGTTTTAGGTTCAACTGGAATTGTCTGTCCCCTACACATTATTTACCTGATTATTCATTTTTGCTTTCTTGGTTATCTGAGTCTCTCTGTCTCACGCACGTGTAAAGTATGATAAAGTGTCACCGCCAGCAGTTCTATTTAGTACGTGGGGGTTCTGCAAGAAGTACTAGGGAGTACTTTCCCTGCCAGCAGCATTCAATGGTACTTCTTAAGGTACCGCCTACATAGTACTTCTGGTACTTCAAAAGGATTTCTGGATTCTCGAATCATTGCAAAAAAAGCCATGAGGAAGGGGCAAGTCAAAATCAACAAGGCAGGGAGCAGCCGGTACGCGGGGCTGTTATCCATCTCTCCAACATCGCCGAGTTCAACATGCCTGAGGGCGCTCCTGCCGAATGTTCCTTCCTTGTTGCGGCGTTTAGATTCATTGAATACATTAGCCTGTGTGTGAGCGAGTAGTGGTAAAAGAGAAGGTTACGGTAAGACGATAGAGGCGATAGAATGATTGCGAATGTAAGAATAGCAAGGGGTGAAGCGATAGCCGGAGAGTATATGTGTAGAGATGTGTAGTGACGGTACATATACGTGCAAAATTGCTGAAGTGAATGTAACAGTAGTAAGATTCAAACCAAGAATGGTAATAAAGAAGAAAAAATCAAACAGTTATTAAACAGATTAAAGAAAACGGTTAATACGTAAGTCACGGGAGATTAGTAAAGAAAAGGTTAATAAGTGTAGCATAAAGATGTCTGTTCGCTGATCACACACGCAAACTAAAAGAGGGTTGCAGCAACGGTTTTTTCATATGTTATTGGGCATTGACTGTATTGACTAATAAACTAACTACTAATTAGAGTTTTACTTTAATTAAATTACTCAATTAAACAGTCTCTCAATTTAATAAAGTCTCTTAATCTAAATTGCATCGAGCAACATCAACTATTCGAATTGAATAGCAATTGAATAGCAACACATCCTTGGGAGATCACAATAAGGGGGAAATTTCAATTATTAACGAGTTCGTATACTTCATTTTTGAATGGAAAATCATCTAAAATCAGCGAAATGACACGAGATTCTAGAGAAGATACAAGAAAAAAAGTACAAAAAGGCGCTAAGGAAAGAGCTTTTTGCACGGGGACCTGCCAGACTTCGCTTTATTTCGAACAGATTGCGTGACAAAATTGAGGCAAATTTGCGAAAAATTTCTAGCAAGACACGGAAATTCTTCCCAAATCCTCGCCTGGCGCATGCCACGCCACGACGCCTCCGAGTCGCACGTTCAATTTTGGTGCCGAAATTTTCGAGAGGCATTTCATCAACGTGCGTGCGCGTCTTCTTATGTGTGTGTATGTGCGTGTATGTGTGTGTAGCGGCCGCAGAGCTGAGTGCGAAGCGCCACACACAAGAGACATGATATGAAGCTCTACAGTCTCTGCGTCACAGTGTGCAATAAAAAGCTGAATTCTAAAAATTGCGAATATTTTGAAACCGTCTTGGAATTTGGCCTGATTCCAGGGAACACTACGAGGCTCGCTAAAATGAAGTCGTCATGGCGGCTTTGATTGTGTTTAGATGCGAGCGTTAACGGTTTTCTCGTGCATTTGGTTGTGGTTATTCCAGGCCGAGGCCTCCACTTCAGCAAGACCGTCTACAATACATCTACAATTTTTCCACTATATGTGCCTATAATACTGTCAGTGATTTCACGGTACGTTCATGGCTTATAACGTATGAGTGAATTCATAACTCAACGAGGTATTATTCGTAGAATGATACGTTATTGAAACGACTCTAGCCACATTCACTACTCGCCATTCATAATTCACCATTCAGCAATTTTGGGCAATAATACAATGGCCACATACAGCATGTACAGGCATATATAAATGGAAACTTCGGATGATATGTGTAGTTTTATACTCATGTTGACGGCATGTGAATGTATATTTGAAAACTGGCATAATCAACTCAGCGTATGATCATTGCTGTCCTGTTGCCACACGCACAGCCACACACAAAAAAGCATAAACGTTGAATTACTCGAGATGTATTCATCTACGTAAAATACTTAAAAGGGCTACTTCACGTAGGGAAAATAACTTCAGCTGTACCGAACACGCTCAAAAATTATGTAAAGAATCAATTAAAATTTGAAAGAGAAATCATTTTATGCTTAAATTTTCTCAATTTGAAAAAACCTTAGGAAATTTAGCAGCGGCTAAATTAAATCAACCGACCGAAAAAAACATACGATGAACAAAATTCAATTTATTACTTAGAATGGTAAAACATATAACGGACAAAAAGAAGTTGCAAACCTTTTCAACAAATTTTTTGTCCCCGTAGGGAAAACATTGCTGACAGTATTACCACAAATTCCACCCAGCACTTAGAATGTATGGAGCATATGCATGAAAATAATTAATTTTCTTCAGACCTCCTCATGTTTTCGATGTGTTCAAAGTTAAAAAACTGAAAAACAAATCAAGTGGATTAAAATCGTTTGCTGATCAAAAAATTGAAATGCGTAGCCGATTTAATATCCCCAGCCCATGCAGAAATAATTAATTCTTCTCTTGCATTGGGCATTTTTCCGAACTCTCTAAAAATTGCCCGTGTGACTCTCATCTTCAAGAGTGGTGATAAAACCTGCGTCAACAATTATAGACTTATCTCTGCATCTCCAGTCTTCAGTAAAATATTTGAAAGAATGGTTTACGAAAAGCTGTACTCCTAATTTGAACAGAAAGCATTTCTTTATAACAAACAGTATAGCTTCCGT
>VOMN01090973.1:0-17231 GCA_014899125.1 Orchestia grillus | reverse complement strand
CAATAAATGTTTTATGTAGCAACAATTGTGCTTCTTTGAATAATTCTTAATGTATACATAAACCACTCAACTGTACTCAAGCATTTTACGCCTATCCCATAAGTAGAATATTTTTTGTAGGAACTCCTTACCCGTACAGTAGAGCTTGTAATTCATGAGTAAGGGATGTCAGTTACAGGTCAGTCAAAAGTCTGGGCCGATTAAAGCTCTTCGTGAATTACGATTGCAGAGCACAAATTTGTGAATCACGATAGTTTCAAGACATTTGTCGTGAATGATAGCTTACATGAATTGAAGGCACGTGAATAACGGAGTTTTACTGCTCTGTTATTGCGTCAATCAGTAGCGCGACTTATGACACAAGATAGATGTTTGGTCCACGCCGACGCTCTATAAAGGAAACTTTATTGCTACAGGAAAAAAAACTTGATTCCTCCATGAAAGAAACTTGATTCCTCCATGAAAGAAACTTGATTCCTCCATGAAAGAAACTTGATTCCTCCATGAAAGAAACTTGTTTCTTCCATGAAAGAAACTTGTTTCTTCCATGAAAGAAACTTGTTTCCTCCATGAAAGAAACTTGTTTCCTCCTCGAAAGAAACTTAATTCCTCCATGAAAGAAACTTGATTCCTCTATGAAGGAAACTTGATCCCTCGAGAAAACGTTTGAAGGAAAACTGTTTGGTTTCATCAGAATTTTTACGTCTTCGCAATCATTTTTGGAACGTATCTTATTTAACCTTATCTGCAATTGTGAGTTAGTGTCTGTAATTTTAGATTTATTTAAATTTTCCTGCCCCTGGTATACTTGTTGCAATTCAAGAATGAAATATAAATTTTAGGAGCATTGTAAATGTTGTTTATGAAATACTCAGTACAATAGTCTGTATTGAATTCAGTATCCCAAATTTCTGCTCTATCATGTGCTCGTACGTGCAATCAAGGAATCAAAGTTGCCTCTGCAACGACAGTGAACAGATCTTGCCGTACCATACCTGGCAATTTAGCACATCACCTAGCAACATAAACTAACAGTATAAATTAGCAACATACAATAGCAACATCGCCCATCATTTTGTCGTACCCTGTGTAAATGACTAACAGCTAATGGTCTACATACTACTGGCATGTACAGGCTTACAACGTGTTATTTGTGTAAGATGATATGATGTGAGAGTAATGTTTAGAGTTTCAAGTAAAAAAAGTTCTTTAAAACTAGCCATTTTTAATTGAAACCGTTTCTGAGGCCAGCTTCATCATTAGTTCATAAAATTTTCTGCAAAGAACAATGCACAATACAGGATGAAACAAAATAACGTAATAGGAGTGATACTAACCAGTTAAATGACCTATTCACAGTCTACAGTTCGTAAGAGTTACCTGTCTGGTTTTGGACCGGCGCTTCCGGTACACTTTGATTGTAAGCCTGTATCTGATGTAAATTACTTGTGGTGAATAAATGTTTACTAAATGTGCAGCATGAGAGAGAACATTATCTTGCATAAACACTTTTATACACGCACCCTCTCGCACTCGTCCGTCAACCTCCACGCTGAGCTGTGCAATGCTCCAGTGAAGGAGAAGGACTTCAAAATTATTGGGTGCTTTGGAGATGGGCACATTAGGATAGTGGATTCTGTGTTTATTTTTCGGGAAAATCCAGTCTTTAATGAGACAGGTAACTCTTACCAACTGTAGATTGTGAATGTATGTTTTCACTGGTTAGCGTTATTTCTATTTCGTTTTATTTTGAGTAATCGTGTATTGTTCTTTGCGTAAATTTCTGTGAACTGATAGTAGGGCTGGCCTCCGAAACGTTTTTGATTTAAAATGATTGATTTTATTGAAATTTTCATCACTTTCAAACTCGCAGTTAATTGGCGGTTCAAGCAAGTGATGAAGTGTGTAGAGAGCAATGTGAGAATGTGAATGAAATTCATTTTCTGCATAGTAGAGCCGAGGATTAATAACATGTATGAACGGAAGTTTAAATCTTTTCCACGAGAGGAATATGTGAAATCATATTCATTTGAATGCTGGCGTCTCATTCCAACACAGTAAAGAAAGAATTAAGATCAATTACAACTTCTTCAAATATTTTTCTTGAGTCATCGTTTTGTAATTGACACCGTCGAATATTTGGGTTGGGAGGAGAGCGTGTCAATTACACTACCCGTTCGCGTCTTTGTTACTTATACGAATGGTTCAAAATCAGTGTCTCATGAAGAAAACAGACTTCTAACATTCTGGCAAAACAAAATCATAAGTGCAAGTTCAAAGTATGCTTGCGCGCCGATTAATATTGATTTAAAAACACGATAATCCCTACAAGATATGCAGGATTTCATATGAATTTAAATTCACTGCCATTAGACGAAACATTAAGCTAGTGCGTCAAGTAGTGAAAAAACTTGTAAGTCATGATGAAGACCGTCTAGGTAAAACAATGCATCAACAGTCCGGGTTCACTGACGTGTAATACCCAGTTGTGCGTTGGGGAAGGTCATTCAACAGACGTTACAAAGCTACATATCAACATTCATCACGCGTGAGACAACCTACCATAGTCCCTGCCAAAGTCTTCCAAACGTAGGCTGCTGCACGGCACCATAACGCACATTCTGTAGTCCGAACTATCGTACATTAGTCTTGGAGAGACGTCATGCGCGAATAGAAGAAAGGACGGTAGATGAGGAGAGGCTTATTTCTCATTAGTTGACTGAATGTCATTCATTACAACTGTGGTCGAACACGATCGCAAGTTGAAATTGCAACCTTCACTCATTCATTTTTGTTTAGGATATATTTTCATGATGGATAGTTCCACCAAAGCCCACATGTTTCACAGCACGCAAAAACGTCATAACTCACGCTCATGCAATTAAAACTTTTATAAATATCCATCGGGTCGCACGGCACATGCAGGTACCACTTTGGAAAATATAATGCGTTGTTACAGAGCTTCACTGAACTGGATCTTTGCACCTGGAATTCATGGCAAGTTCACGAAAATAACCATCGAAACCCTCAAACCGTGAAACACCTTTTACTCTGTTACAGTTCAACGTAAATGCCGCGCTACCGCCGTCAGTTGGCAGATAAGGTACGCAAATTTGGCCGGAGCAGCCCCATGGTCACCTGGCAGGGGTGCGCTGGCGACTTTTAATCCATTGGCGGATGCGAGCGCTTCTTCTGCTGCTGCTGGTGTTGCTGCTGCTCTCGTCCTGCTGTTGCTGCTGCGTTTGTTGCTGTTGCAGCTGTAAGTCGTGCCAAGCAGCCGAGGGACGCCTCTTTCTCTCGCCTCCATCAACATGTAAGTTTTCCGTCCTGTAAGCAAATGGGAAAAGCCAAGTTTAATGAGGAACTGCTATGAAAGCAAGCTCAATGTTCATCATTAGTACAAATCAATAATGCTCTCGGCTACTTAAGCTGTTAATTATTTACTTGAGAATTATGCATCTCTGGTGTTTTCTATTTATTTCTGGTTACTCCCTTCCTCGTCAGAAATGCTTGGAAGCTTAAAAGAAGTGGCCTTACTGCTTTTCTAATAAGCCTGTTGCAAAAATAAGATTTTACTGGAAGTTATTATCCAAGCTTCCCTACAGCATACGTTTACAAGCAGAGTAACGTCGCACAACGATACACACTCTCCTAAACTGACAGCTCTTACCATGCAAACAACCTACCAAATTCCTAGCAGTGGCACTCCATCGATGTAAATCAATGTAAATCCAAGTAACGGCACTCCATCAATGTAAATCCAAGTAACGGCACTCCATCAATGTAAATCCAAGCAGCGGCGCTCCATCAATGTAAATCCAAGCAGCGGCACTCCAACTATGTAAAATACAGACAAGTACCCCTGGAAGTAAGCTAAAAATATTCTGAACTTCGCCCACTCAACACAATTCTTACTAACACTTATTTATCCTATTAATACTGGAGGCTCTCGCAAAGACCTCCAAGCCGACCTCTCGCTACGACTCGCCACTCTGAGGACTGACCTGAAGTTACTCGCAGAGAGAGTGGCTGCACGACTCGTGTGTGATGAATACCAGTAATAACTGTGCCAATACTTTAAAATGCAACCGATTACACCAAGGAGTTATTATTCTGTATATTCCAGAATCGTCGACGATTTCCCTGAGGGGACATTGTTTGCTTACCTTAGCTATAGATAGGCCTTCGGGACTTCTATCTTTCGTACCTACTTTGTTTATTTCCATTTTCATGCTTACTTTGCTGATTATTCTTTACCGTTTCTGGCTCTTCTTTCTTAACTTGCTGTTTCTATGCTCATGAAATCCTGTGTGGAAAGACACCTGTGCATAGATTCCTCGTTTTCCAAAGTCTATTCTAAATGGCCCCTTCTTTTTACCCTCTTGAGATCGCAGCTTTTAACTAACTAATAAACCAAGTTGAACCAAACATCGACGATTTAGTTCTTTACTCTCTGGTGCAGTTTTTCTTTGACGTGCATTTCAAGCCAGCTGAGTGACCGCTCCGGCGGCGAGGTTGAGTGACGGAGCGTAGGTGCCATAGTACTCGGCTGCTCATTCATCTAATTGACCTCAAGGATGGGTTCGTTGTTTTAAGTTCAAGTCGAATAGTACCAAGTAAACGAATTGTTCATTGTGCATCGTCTTGTAACAACTCTAATTGTGTTTTTAAATGGTTCCAAGAAATTTGATACTCCACAATTTTTCACAGAAATTTCAACTAAGCACGTATGGTTTTTTACTGTTCACCGAATGATTTGTCAATCTCGTGAAAAAATTCTCTTACACTTCGCTAATCGTTCACCACTCTTCTGAAATTTTATTACGTGCATTTCTTCTGGAACGGAACAAATGTATTCGATCAACGCTGTTAATACTAATTCATACTTGGGCAACTCACATCGAAACACAATGTTACGTGAGGTCTTGTCAATGGCAATTTCTGTTATAACTGTTCATGCTTGCTATAACACATTACTGTAAGTGTACATTGAAGTATTAAATTGAATGTTGTTTTTATTTAAACATGTTCGCACCGAAATAACAGCTGACATTTATATAGAGTGGTATTTTGTAGTCAATATCAAATCAAGTATCGAGAAAAAATGCCAAGTTTTCCTGAAAATTCACTCGGACGCACGATGGTAAAAGTTGTACTTTCATGAGGTTCCGACTTCGAAGTTTTTACCTGTACGCTCAGCCTCACTTTGTAACTATAGGAAACGCAGGTCAATGCTTCGAAATCTTCACGAATTACCATTAACTCCGAGCCTGGCATATTATAGACTAAATGAGTAGTTTCAGGGACTTGAGAAAAAAAAGGAGAAAAGGATAGCTTGTTCCGAAGTCACATGCAACGTATGTTACAGTCCGGGTCTTGAATCTTCTAATTGTATATTTTAATTGGCTGATCGATCGCTGTGTGTGAAGTGGTGATAATCGTCGATCCCGAACCCGACGTCAACCCGAAGTACCTCAGCAAATTTCAGTCACGCATAAGCACTGCAAATTTCAGTGTTGATGCATTTCGCAAAACACGAGGAATTTTGTTAGGTCAACTTATGGGTTACCCGGACACTGAATGGTTAACATGTACTCATTATTCTCGACTTGTCATTAGCAGTTCCCGCTCAGGAAGGTGGCAACAATCGGAATAGCAGAGGCTAATTTTACTTCTTATTCAAAGTTCACTGTGCTCCGGGAGTAATAATTGAGTGGCAATGTATCGTTTTTCTGATCATGCATGTTTATAGCCTTGTCAAAGTACTTGTGTTGGGAGCTTGAATATCATGTTAATGAGCATAAATGAAATTTATCCGAAGGGTGTAAACTGCATGAAGGCGATACATTCATGTAAAATAAGCCAAAAATGTCTGAGTAAATATCCATGCTCGTTTTTCATATTTTTCAATTTTTAAAACGAGGTAAACTATCACAAATAGAAGGCAAATTTTCTGATAGGTAAGGTCCTTTCTTCTCTACTCTGATTTTTACAATTCTCTGAGATACTTTAATCTAGCTTCTTCTGAGGTAATACTGCGAAACGAAATTCATGGTAATAAGAATTGAACTAAATTTGACCACGTGCTGCTACCTGACCCTATTGAACAGATCTTCACCTGTTTCGAACCCTACCAACTATGAAAATGTTTATAGCTTAGAAATACGAATAAAATCAAAGAATTACGATGAACCGCAACGATCAAATTTTGACCGGCGTACTCGTCTGCTAAGCAGCGGTTACATTCTTGGCATTCAGCGATTGGGTTTAGTGCCTCTCTTGAACTATTTTTCTATGGTTGTTATCAGTATTTAAGTTTTATTTTCCCTTATATCCTTAAAGGTAAGTATAAGTCGATACATGAACGCCGAGAAATTTACGCAAATGCAACTTCTCTGATGTATTTCCTGTAGTAAATCTAAAATAAAACTAAAAATACATCTTATATAATTTTGAACTTTGTAACTTTACAGAACAAGTAATTTTTATTCTGTTTAGACCGCAAAAAGTTAGGGCGCCTCAAAGCTAGTGACCCAGCGTAAGATGTATGGTTATAAAATAACTCAAGCGTGATATAAATTATAAATTACGCTCACCTTGACGGTGTTTCATTTTTCAAAAAATATGTCCCTCTTCCAATGTTCGGCACAACCCGTGTACCAAAGGATACAGTTCTTCCGCTCTCACCACGGCGCTGTTTCTCAACGTCGTACTTTCTTTGGCTCACTTCACCAAACTTGTGCGCATTTCTCAAGGTGTTCACCAAAACCGAACTTCTCCGCTCTAGCAGGTCCAGAAACGAGGAAGAAGTGTGGCGTGTGAAGAGCGGGATGAAAGGCGAACTCCACGATTTTCGTCTAGGTCGTTGGTCAAGATGCACGTCTAGAGCGTCGCAGGACTTGGACATCGTCCGCCTCAGTCTCTGGGCGTCCATTTTAGAAGAGGCGTTCAGCGGAAGCATTTTACCTGCCAGCTTTCAGTCATTAGGTAATGACGTTCTCACACTAAGCTGCTGTGAACCAGTTTGCCGTCTACACGTACACGGGATTCACTTCATAAGCACGGCAAATTGTTCCGCTCATGTTTGTGTTAGTGCATAATTTAAAACTCTTTGGTTCATTTTCAACGTTAGGGTTAACTTTGGTAGATCAAGACGATGCCGATGACTCACGCACAAAAATTCATTGCAGACATGAAATTTTTCACTACAGCGACTTAAAAAATGTGCTATTGTTGGATCGTCACAGTTGTTTCAATCGTCATTTTGAGGAAACACTTCCACCACGTTCGTTTAAATTCAAAGTTCATCCTCAAGCAAATCTTGAAAAAATGGACACCACGTTTGAGGAGATTGCAGGTAGATTTTCGCAGCGTTTGGGCGTACCGGGAACGAACGTAATCTAACTGAGGGCGCTCACGGGAACCGACCCATCCCTGTCTTCAGTTCACACCCGTGTTTAGTAAACTCGAGTGTGCAGGGTGGTGCTTGCGGCTATACTTGTATCTCCGCTCGTAAATATTCGAAGATTCCTACTAAAACTAAACTCTTTGATCCTAAATGCTAAATTAGGCACTAACGAAACAAACGTTCATCGCCTTTTACCTGAGCGCTAACAAACATAGGTCATAGGAAATACGAGGGTATTCCGTTTTAATGTTCCGAGCTCTATTTGTGTCCGTGCATCCCCTCACGATAGGTAAACGAAGCAAGCTTCTTGTTTACAAACCGCGAACTTTTACCTCAAGGCTTAAGGTATGATTCAGTTGTATTCTTAGCGCGCTAGAATAAAAGCATGGTTTGAGTCCTCCACAATATTGCGTGGTGCCTTCGCAAGCACGAATATTGAGTTAAGGTTTTAATACAATCAGTACCGTGTACACTGCACCAATAGCTAACGCTGAGACGTTTTAAGAATGTGAACTGCACAGTGGTATCATGTACGTCGAATGAATTTTTTTTCAGTAACTTATGAATTTATCAGTGTATAAATCGTAAATTATTTCATTGCCGGTTTATGTTTTCAAACAAATATTTCGGTCGCACAGGTTCTGATATGAAGGTAAATGTGGTTCTTGACCGTCGTTTTATATACGTAGTTTGTATTACACCACTGTCACAGGAATAGATCGTTCAGCGTTAACCTATTTCATTCAGTATTGCTTTGAGTTATGCACTATTTATGTCGATTATGCATTGAAGTCTCTTTCACAATCTAATTGGGAGAATGTTCAGTAGCAGTCGAAGCAGAAACATCGATATCTAGTAAGGAATGATCTTGTCAGAACTCGATCATGAGCTTAGAGCACGTAAAGGGTCTTCACATATTTGCCTCCCTGTAAAAGAGGGCGTCGCTCGTACCCATCACGCGCTGTGGATGCATCTAGGCAGTGTAAAATAATGGTTGAGGACAAGATCCTCTTGAGCTTTTAAGTCCCTACAGCGTTCCCTAGCATCCTTTGTTCCCTTAATTCTCTATTCTACATTCCCATTCTACAATATATGAACCTTAGTCTACAAAAAACTGCGTTTAAGGGCTATAATTGCTTCACAGTGTTTCACGGCTTGCGACTCAGCGACATGTCAATAAACTTCCTCACGCGCGTTATGAGCTCGTTTTCATAAAACTGCTTTTTTAAAAGACTCACAGCTGTAAGCGCGCACTGTTTTGCTGCACGCACGTAATTATGCTTTTTACACCCTTTTAATTAGCTCGTTACTAGAGCTATGATAATACGTTTGCGAATCTCAGTCCTTGCGCAGTCAGCCTGCATTTTTTTTTTTGCTATTGTTGCCCTTGTAGTGGACTCCATGGTGTAGTGGTAAGCGTGATGGCATCGCAGTCGAGAGGATCTGAGATCGAATCTCGGTTCAGGCGTGGCTTTTCACGTGACCACGGAGTACTTCCCGTGGAAAAGGAAGGTTAAACCACACATCCCTCACCACGCCAGTAGTTGTAAGGCATGGAAAACCCAACGGTAAAACGTGTTGGAATTAATAAAGGTTCTTAAAGGTTCTTACCACTCGGTAGTCTGACGGTCTATACAGTCCGTGTTGCCGAGCTTGTTCTCTGTACTGCTGCCTTTCCTGTTTAGTCATAACTTATCAATTTACGATAATGTATGTTTGATTATGTATTGAAGTTTCAGGAATATCGATGTCTAGCATGGAATGATTTTGCCATAGCTCGCTCTTATGCTTAGAACACGAAAAAGCTCTTCACATATTTGCCTCTGAAAAAGAGGGCGTAGCTCGTACCCATCACGCGCTGTGGATGCATCTAGGCTGTGTAAACTAATGGTTGAAGACAAGATCCTCCTGAGCTTCATGTCCCTACAGCGCTCACAATCTAATTTGAAGAAGATTCAGTCACAGTCGAAGCAGAAATATCGATATATAGTATGGAATGATTTTGCCTCCCATGTCGAACAGTTAGCTTTCATGGTTTTCTGCCGAAGGTTATAAGGTCGCTCGCTGGTTCTATTCAGAGAATTTCAAAGTTAATAGAAAATTATGAGAATTTCTTTGTTTATTCCATGCTTTATGGCTTTGAAAATGGCCTCATGCCAAATATTTGCATATGCTAGGGAGCATGAACGGTTGGTTGCCCCCTTAAACTGAAGGCGATGAAACGTCGGGCTCTCATTAGGGTTTTTTTTCCATGTCCAAAGTCCTGCAGCTCAGAACGTGATATTTAAAAAAAATTTCAGTCGAGAACGTGTGATTTATTCTTAAATGCAATCTATTTTCCTACTATGCCGCCCCTGCAACCATTATCACCCGGTACGGTACGATGTTTTAGTACTCGTCGAAGTTAGTTACTACGAGAAACAATTCCGCGAGATGGTTTGAGTTCCGATGCAAGGACTAGACGTAGTTACAGGATTTTCATTCAACTGTCTTGTCTCACAACTGCTCGTGGTGTTAGTCCATGTTGGTTACCATGCGTTCAACAAACGCATTTGATGATTGGTATTGCTTCATCTTAAACAGAGGTCTAGTACTTTATGTTAAAAGTGCGTTTAGATACTATCAGAATATCAGTGGACGGTAGGTATAGATACCAGTGGGTAGTTTTCAAGCGCATTTTCTTTATAAATCTTGTTGTCTTGATTGCTCAGTGTAGATATTACTGAAATTTTTACGACAAACGTCGAGCAGTGAGCTTATATTATTTTCTAAAATGTATTAAAAAAAATCTAAGAAATAGATTATGTATTTGGATTTATTGATCTGGTGTTGAATTTACTATACTATTCCGAGACTCAAGTTTCTCAATGCAACGCTCAAAAGTGACGGAGAGGCCGTCAGGGCTCTTATAGCTGATTCCATCCTTGAAAATTACTTCCTCTTCTAATCCAAATTCGATCGCATTGCCTAATCTGTGTTGCAGGTTATAAGGTCGCTCGCTGGCTTTATTGAGAAAATTTAGTCGATCACGATCAAATAAATTACTCGGGAAAGCAAGCTTTTCTAAAGATGCGATGAATGCGAGCGTAATATAGCAAATTGTACCTGTGATAAAACTAAGAATCACTTAAATGCATGTTGGGAACCGATCGTATTTAAGAAATTTATTTCACTGGCTCAAGTTTTGGCTACAGCATCTAAGCTGTCTTCCTGGAATTGACGGTCGTTCTGGGCATTTCGTTGAGCTTCAGTCCAAAAAAATATTTATTCAGATATTTCTATTCAATTTCATAATTCAAGTTGTACATTGTTCGTGTTCATTGTAAATTCTCCAATGATCTCATTTGAAGAGCTCTTTATGGTCGTTTTTCTCCAGCTTTCCGGAGTGACTGGAAACATACGTCCATAACCGTTTCATTCAGGAAAAATTGGAATGTTTTTCAGAAACCTTTCAGTAGTGCATGGGATTTTTATTTTGTGAAGACATACATTCATATTATTTGTGTCCTGATGTGCTTGAAAAAGTTCAGAGGTTTCAAGCCAAATTATAATTTCCTCGTACGAAATAGAAGACGAGCAAGTTCCGACCAAAAGAATAGATACGCTAAAAATAAAAAACTGCGATTCTGTAGCCTCTCGCTCTTTTCCAAAAATTATACATTAGATTGGTTATTTGACTAGTCCTGCTTTAGTAACAATTATTATTATATACGCAGGTGGAATTTCTCATCGAAGACAGTTTCGAGGACGGCCCGCTACTTCAATAAAGCGCGACCAAACCGTCACATGCTGAAATTAGAACTCCCGAAGCATGCATGTTCCGTACATACAATTTAGATTTGTTACACAATTTCACATATGTAGTCTTTGAAAGATCCATTCTAGCCACTGGAACTACAACTAAATATTTTCTTCGAATAATGGAGTCAAGAAGGTCCTTGCATAGCATCAGGATATTTTCTAGAGCACAATCTCCCTACTGTTGTGGCCCCCCCAATGCCCTAACATCACAGGATTGTATACAAAATGCTACTCTGACCGTTTACTGTAAAATTTATAGTGCCTTCCTCAAATATTCATCATTCAGCGATATTGCGAGACGGATGACTTTAGCTCGGCTTTTAGAAAGACTGCGGAGTTGAACCATTCATGTGTAAAATAAGTCCTCAGTAACAGATTGAACCCGCAGGCAGCCAGCCAGTGCTTCATCCAAAGTTCACTAGGGGACATCTGTTAAGACATGAAATTTCAAACGTCTCTTTTCAGCAACGGCATTGAGCACGACCGTAATGATGCACTAGAGCTCAAGTTCCAATTATTTCCGATAAGGGAAATACAAAAGGAAAAAAAAAACATCTTTTGCCCAAGCAGTGGTTTAATAACTGTCACATTAAACAAAAGCAGGGACACTGTTACGATATAAATATAATCTGTATCTTTGCTGGAGCGATCAGTAGTTGTCGGCTACCAAATCAAGCGTTCATATAGCCATAGGACACTACCACATTGTACCAAATTGTATTAAAATAAATCAATTCGAGCAAACCGTAAGAAAAAACATGTGCTGACACAACACACCGTTTCATTGAACTCGTGCGAGAAACAAGCACTTAATATTTTGAGCGTCACGATAACGAAAAATTAACACAACCGTCTAGAACTGCAAGAATGTAGAGCAACCCAACCCATTCAAATTCTCCAGATCAAACTACATTATTCTGAACCGAAAGTTTCAAAACAAAGGTTTTCAGCCGCAAGTCCTTGATCCATGAGACAATGCAACAAAAAACGAAGGAGTAACAGCCACAATTTCATCCAATCAGCATCCATGAGAGAGGTCCATCAGAAAACAGAAGGGGGTACGTCCTGAGATGCGCTGCGGTGCCTGACTAGCTCACGCCATCCTTATAGACTGGATGATCTGGAACACAGCTGCACACACACACACACAACAGATTAGATGTCAATAAACTTCATCACTACTTGCCAGTTTACAGCTAAATCAGTTACAATGTTGAAATTTATCAGTGTGGACATAAAATTTAAACCAACAAATTAGAACAGTCTATATTTTATTCTAAAATTTCAATGAACGTTCAAATTTTCTGTATTGTAGGTAAGTGATGCTTGGTTCCATGGGATTATAAAACTACTATATTAAATTAAATAACATACAATTCCTCAGCAACCACTGTATTCCTGAAGTCATCGGAAGCATTCGATTCAATGACAAAGTAATGCTAAAATTAGGTCAAAAACAAAAGTAATTGTGCCTTTGTATGAAATACCCAAAATGACCCCCTAACTTTTTTCCCAGATTAAAAGAAAATTTATGCTTGTATAACGCTAAGCCGAAGCCCAAAACAGACTGCCACAGTTAGCACTGCTAACTCACCTACAAGAAGCCTTAAATATTTCTAAGAAACATTTCCTAGGAGAGCCAGTCATTCATTGTTAGCACACCTCCATACAGAGCAGGTTGGGCACCCTCTCTCGCTGATGGTCAAGTTCCACCAGCGAGGTGGGGCGATAATCAGCAAGAAAGAATCAAAAACAATACTATAGGGTTATGGTGCCAACTTGATTGAGTAGTTACTCATTTCTACGGCCAGAAATTCTTACTCTACTTATGGCAATCCTTTATAATGAGAAAGCTCCATTAAAGTTGAATGTCGATTATGTTTCACTCAACTAAAATCTGAAACAGTAAAATATTTATTGGCATATAAGATGCACATACATGATGCAACAGTGCCATGGTTACTGGCATGTACATACACTCGAGACTTCACAGCTGTTACGTCTAGGTGAAAAATATTTCTCCATTAAAATATTTTTGTCCAATAGGAATGCACCGGATGCAACAAAATCAATACCATATATTGTATAATTCTATAAGTTAGAAACTGTTAATTAACACAGTTATAGAAAATGGTTTATAACCATAGGAAAAATAAGTAGCAAGATCAAAATGTGAAATGGCTTTGAGAGAAAGCAGTATTTTATAAAAACCTAATTGAAAATATCTGCAAAAAAATGTCTGAACATTCAATAGCTTTCTTCCTGTATCTATGTTCTATATTCATTATTAAAATGATTTAACTAGGAGAAATGAAATTATATTTTTTGGCTTAAAGCTTCCTATCCACACCAAGTGCAACATAGTGAACAAAAAAAAGATGGGTAGCAACTAGTATGGACTAGAAAATATGGAATTGATGCCCAGGTGTTCCCACAAAAGATTCCTCGCACATAGAAACAGAAAGTTCAGAAAGATGAGGAAGAAAAGACAAAGAAGAGATAGCAAAAAAGTGTAAAATTAGAAATAAGCTAAGTGGGTACAAAAGATGGAAGTCCTAAAGGCCTATCCATAGCTAAGGTAACCTATCAATGCTCCCCAGCAGAAATAAGTTTACAAAAATATGTGAAAAAACATGTTTTAACAAGGTAATATTCATTCACCATGATAAAAGTAAATGGTATTACATATTTTTCATTTCATTCAAGACAAAACTTGGCAAAACTGGTATCATTCAGTGAATTTGAAGGCAGATGGACCAAACTAAGACAAACATTTTTTAAACCCACAGACAACATCAATGTCTTGTTCTTATTTACTTAAGTAAATCACATCTATACATATATCACAAGAAAGTACCAGTACATAATACTTTCTATAGCTAATTAAGGTGATTGAGAAAGGAAATCTTAAAATCACTTAATTTTAATATTTTAAGTTGAAAGATCATTTTCGAAAAAATTTCAAAGCCAAAAATGTAATCTTTAGTATTTATTCAAAACTGATGACTAAAAATTCTGAAAGCTATAATAAAAATCTCAAAAATGTAAAAGTTGATTTACTTTTTTCAGAGGGTAAATACTCTGCATTTTGTTAAGGGTTTTAGCTTGTGGATGTAGTCGTACAAGGATTGCAGAGCATGCAGAACATGGATAAGAAGGGCAAATTTTAAACCTATCAATGTCTATTGATTGATTGCAGGAGTTACTAGCACAATGCTGACAGATGCTCAAAGGCAAAGTTCCAAGGCCATAATCATTACATTAAATAAATCTATCTCTTGGAACTCCTCTTCATTCTAGCATCCAGCACCATTGTATAAATAACTCCTGCAATCAAATGATAGGCACTGATAAATTTAAAATTTAATTCTGCTCAACCTGCTGATTCTGGAATCCCTGTACCACACTATCTCCTACACTGAAATCCCCTCTTGCACAGTTCAACTTCAACAGACTCAGTACATTTCAGGTTTTTATGGCAAGCGTATTTTGTGTTGCAGATTTTTGGGTATATCGAGAGAATCACCGAACACTGAAAATATGGAAATTTCTCATCTTTTCATTATTATATTCATGAACATTTTCTCATTAAAGAATCACAAAACAGTATAAAATAATAGTGATACACTAAGTGCTGCATAGACAACTGTCATGGAAAATGCAGTATGCTCATGTGTGATGGTACACTGGATGCTACTGATTGATGGGTGGCACACAACTGATCACATTATATTCTGTACCCTAGGCTTTGCTTGGCATTTCGATTGAAGCTAGTTTCTGTTGGTTATTTGTTGAAAATTTATCCATCATGCTCAGATTGCATTATGCTTATAATATGTTATTTGTAAAGTAAAAATTTGGTTTTTAATAGTGCTTGGAGGATTTATAGAAGTAAAAATACAAATAAAATAAAAAACAAATATGGTGCCACTGCTTGGCAGATTTTCACCTATCCAGAGTGATCCCAGAATAGAACACAGGCCATAAATGACGAATTACTATACATCTGTAAGCTGAAACCCTCCCTTAACAAAATGCAGAGTATGTACCCTCTGTAATAGTAAACCAACTATAGTGCGTTTATAAATTTGTTTTCATTTTAGCTCTCAAAATTTTCAGTCATCAGTTATGAATTAATTCCAATAATTATTTTTTGGCTTCCAGATTTTAATGTAAACAAGTTTCAAGTTTGAAAGGCCTTAAATTTAGTCAGTTCAGGAATTGTTTCCTCAATAATTCTTTATCGTGAATTAACTTTACAAAAAAACATATCCATAATATAGCAATAGCACACATGTACAAAATTACTGTCCACATCAAAACAACCAAACAATCATAACAAAGAACAGCCTTCCTCACCTGAGCCACAAACAACGAAGACAAAGAGTCCTAGCAGCCAAGGACCAACAGGATATTTCTCACTGCTCTGTCTCTGCAATCAAATAAAGGCTATTAGGGTGCATATACAACAAAATTCACACACTCAACAAGAAGTCCTTTGAAAAAACAAGCTCAATCAGTGTAGTTAAAACTATTTCCTATAGACCAATACTTCAAACCCAGACTTTTGCTCTGTTCTAAGTAGAATCTATAGCTTAGAGCTCACAACTTCTGATAACAAAATAGAAACTTTATTCAGAAGGCCATTCAAACAAGACTTGTTATTTATGTGTCTCAAAAAATGAAAGCCTTACTAAAATTAAATCAAAGGAAGAGTACTAGTTCCCAAGATGTGAATCATTTCTGACAAGTAATGTTGATTTAAGTCAACTCCACTCATGTTATCAGATAACTCCATTGACACCTGTTAGGTAGAGCAAAATTAACTTGAAAATAACCATTATACTCTATGGCATAACAAATTACAATGCAGTTTCTTTCGAAAAAGTTATGCCAAAACAAAAATTAAGTATTCACATATACAGTAATGAAGCAACTGCTAAGATTCCTCTGCCATTACTGCACAACAAAATTGACAAACACAGCTTAGTCCAACATTCTGAGCCCAAGAAGGAATGACCAAATATCAACAATGCACAACCAAGAAATTTTAAGTTGTGCATTCTAAGAGAAAAATGAAATCATAAATCTATGAAATTTATGAGATATAATGTAAGCTTAAAAATTAGTAAGGCTCGATGATAATCATTCATTACTTGACCTCAACAATTATTTAGGCTTAAGCTCTATGATTATTGAGCTGAAATTAAACTTTCTTTGTGATAGATTTACAAGCCAAGCTAGTCTGTACAGAAATCATATACTCCTAGAAGTTTTGCCATACTCTTCAGTCAAGGCTGACTAGTTGCAACATTTATTTTCATATTGAAAAAATGATAAAATTACAAAATAATGGATATCCAGATATAGAGCAAACATGTTTCATTTAAGACAAGGTAAAAAAAATTGTGTCAGCAGTAATAATTGTATAACCTTGCATATATTAAAACTTTTTGTTCAAGTGGAATGAGCAAGTTTAAATAAGCAATTGAAGTAATTTCATTAATGTGAACCAAATAGGGCTATTTACTTTATCTAGACATACTCAAAGAGCCCTCCCATTTATCTTACAGCCTTGATTCTGATTTTATGGTATAGTACATTGTGTGTATTAAGAGAGTGAAAACGCTATGTATACAAATTTGCATACGGGAAGGAAATCAAGTAAAATAATTTATCCCATACAACTTATATTGAGGGCATCTTTCTGTTCCCTTATGCCTTTTTAATTCTTTCTGTATAGGTCAGGTTAATAAATTAGCCTGCAATTTTATACAAGGGTAACATGCATATGGAAAAGTTAGTAAAAATTTGGTAACTTTCATAGATTGCTTAATATAAATGTTTGAGTGTTGCGTTGTATTTTATGAGCTTTAAACAGTTTCCATTTCTCTTTTCATGTTTCTGAAGGGGACCATCTCCCGAAAAAATGGGTTTTGACTGGGATTTTTGGTTCTATAGTGGAATTTGGTCCTTGGTTGGGGGCGGACCTCTGATAGAAAAATGAGAGTCCCGGGTGCAC